>VRLP01003219.1:0-68658 GCA_009660295.1 Lophius piscatorius | reverse complement strand
GTGATGTAGGCGGTGTAGAAGTATTCCATGGTCAACTGTGTCGAAGGCAGCAGACAAATCAAGGAGAATCAGGAGGGAAGGTGAACCAGCATCTGCTGCCATCCGTAGGTCAAAGGATGATCTTCACCTCTTCTACATCTGGACGATCTGTCCTTCAGCAGGTTGTTTCCTGTTGGGTCTCTCCATCCTTCACACAAACTTAAATAATGGCGTTTTTTTCCCCAGCGGTTGGTGTTTCTTGCATCTCTCCAACTCCAGGATGTAAGCCCCCCCACCCAAGTCTATAAATATGAGTATGGAACTTGACAGGGAGGTATAATATGTCTTAACATAAACAAATTAATACATAAAAAAAATCTGAAATAAATACTTCTGAGGGACAAAAAATATATAGAAGTTTTAGTAAAAAAACTACAATGAAAATAAATAGATAAATAAATACCATAATAAAATAAAAAAATAGCATTCAGTCCTTAAACATAAGTATCTTACTTCAATTTAAGTTACTTCGACCTCAAATTAATAGATCATGGTCACAAACAGCAATAATATAACAGAATCAGAAATACCACATTTAACCTCTAAAATATATAATTATAAAAATATACATAATCCAGCTGGTTTTAGTCATCATTTATATATATAAAAACTGTTATTCATTTAAAATAACATCATCATTATCAAACAATCATAAAACAAGAAAATAATAAAATCCATAATAATATGATTGTTGTTGTTTTTTATTGTTCTCTGAAAATGTAATGTGTTATGAATTAAACCAACTAATTTATATCAAATAAAATAAATAAATAAATAAATCAAATCACAGGCAAATATTTATTGATATTTGACCATAAATTCCAACTTCTATGACCGACAGCTGGTCCGTTCGCAGAGTCCAGAAAAACATGTTTACAGACAGCAAATAATGACAAGAAAGAACTTAAGAGCTTCATCGAATGCCCAATATGAGCGCTTACAGAAAATGAATGAAGGAATGAACGTCCAAGAATGAGTTGAGACTCTCCTCCTCCCTCTGTCTAGTGCTGTAAAGGAAACTAAGGTGAATTATGTAAAGAAAAAAAAAAGACTTTTATTCAAATACACCTGCAGGTGAGGCTCTGCATCTCTATCTATCGACGCGGACGAGTGGCGCTCTACGGGTCTTGGTTGCTCGCCTGCAGTTCAAATTTTATTGAGACTAAGTGCCCGCCGGCTGACGGCGCCTCCCCCCCCTACCCTACCCTAGATCTTCTGAGGATTGATTTGTCATTGTGTCCAAGTAATGCTGGCTTTATCCGTGAAGTGAGAGGATCTCATAATTGCACCGAAATCTCGGACAGAAGAAAGAAAATAAAATAAAAACTTAGGTGAACACCTCCTTAGCTAGGTGTTAAACTTTTAGATTCTAAAAACACTCAGGAAACAAGAGTCACAAAGAAACTTTATATAGTCTTCAAGTATTCAAAACTGTTAAATAAGTACAAGATGTGTTCACATGATTTACATATTGGACAATATACACACTGTCCGTCTTTAGCTCCTCTTTCCACGTCCCCCACTACCGACACTAAATGTCCTCCAGCTATTCACATTTTTTTTCTTTTGTTGTTTTTTTTGTTTTTGTAACGTGTTGAATCGATTGGAAGTCTTGAAAGTTGTCTATTGGACAAAAGAGCACACAGACGGTACACCTGGAACACTTTACAGTGCGGGGATGGAGACGTCCGACGAAGAGGAAGGACAAACTGAGCCAGACTCCTAACGTAGATAAAGCTGCTGGTGATATGAACAGTACATACTAAACAGAGAGAGAGAGAGAGAGAGAGATCAGTTCATTTAGGGCAAGAATAAAATACAGAAGGACTGACTGGGGCAGGCAGGTTTTTGGAGGGAGGAAACTTTGCATCATCGCTCCTTTCGCTCTGATTAACTGGGCTACAATTTTGGTCTCGGTGTGTCGAAGAAGCTCTTTGTTAAGGCACCGAATGCTGCTGGGTCGACAGTTTTTTTGAGAAGCTCTGACAAAACCGATGGTGAGAGTGAGTTGCTGTAGAACCTGGGGCAAATAATGCTGCTAGTAATAGTTACACAGGACTGTAGGGTAACGGGCGGTCGGGAAATAAAAGTAGCACCGTAGAGGATAACAAACACGATGATGAGACAATAATGAAAGTGTCGTTTTGATGGCTTTTCTGATCCGACGTCAATTTTAGATGAAATAAAAAAGGTGACTGTAGAGGGAGCATGAGCCAGTCTTTCTGTACATTATTCTCAGTTTTAAAATAACATGCTAGCATGTGTGCCATGGTGTCATTATACAGTAGGTGTTTCCTCTCCATCATATTTCATATCCGATCCGCCTGTGAGACATCGTGTGCTTTTGTTTGCAGCTCTCTTAATAAACGTTAGGGGCGTCGCCGGGAATCGAAGTCATGTGTGTGTGGCATCAGTCATAGCATGTGACACTAAACGTGCATTATTCCACGAACGTGAAAGTTTATCTTTAGTGCTAAAGGTGCATGTCAAATCTACGATGATCACAGAATGACTTCAGGATGATGCTGCGATTAAGTCAGGATTACGTTGGAATGAAGTCAGGATGACGTTGGGATGAAGTCAGGATTACGTTGGGATGAAGTCAGGATGACGTTGGGATGAAGTCAGGATAATGTCAGAATGAAGCTGGAATTAAGGCAGGATGAAATTGGGATTAAGTCAGGATAAGGTCGGGATGACGTCAAGATGGAGACGGAATGATGTTGGAATGAAATCGGGATGAAGTCTGAATTACGTGGGTATGACCCGACCTACTTCTGATGCTGTCAGAAGTAGGTCGGGACGAAGTCGGAATTAAGTCGGGATAAAGCCAAGTTTAGTTCAGGATGACATCGGGATGAAGTCAGGCTGAAGACAGAATGATGTCAGAATGAAGTCAGGATAACAGGATAAGGTCAGAATCGATGATGTCAGCATAAAGTCAGTTCGGGTCAGGACTAAATCGGGATACAATTGGGATGATGTGGACATGACGTATGGATGAAGACTGGGATGACGGATCCAGATTAACGATTGAAACCTAATCCATTAAGTAGGTATAAACAGAGATTTATACATTTATTCCTAGTTTTTTCCAATTCAAAATGAAAACCTTTGTTTTTCCACATTTACGAGACAATTATGTTCCTACATAAAGACAGAGCCTTGTTTTCCAAATAAACAAGATAGTATGGTGGGTAATTTGGTAAAACTGCATTGTTTTCTGATGCTATGCTAAATAAACAATGCTAAAGTGCAATGTTACTAAAAAAAACAACAAGCTTTCTTTTTCAAAATAACATTTTTGTTAATACCAAAAAAAACATAGACTTGTTAACTCATTTAGAAAAGGAGGGTCTTGTTTTCTGAATTCACAAGATAATTACAATTTAGAAAAACGCCATTATCCGAATGAACGAGATAATTACCTCATTACCTCTGACAGACTCATTTCTGTGAATAAATAAGATACATTTTCACAATTAAGGATGAAGTTGTTTTGTTAATTAAAAAAAAAAAGAAAAGAAAAGAAAAAGTCAAGCCTTGTTTTCAAAATGAAGAATTACTTTGTTAATTAGGAGAACCAGAGGCTCGTTATTCCTAATTTGTGTACGTGAACCATGAGTTCTCCGGTAAACTAACCTCATGGGGCCGGTAGATATTTTACAGATCCTCACATTGCCATGAAATGAGGTAGAATGTTGAGTTGTGTTTCCGTTTGATCCTGAGATTACAATTAAATTCAACAATTGCCCCCCCCCCCTTCAACAAATTCAGACTTGATTAAATATTGGAAATATTGGTTAATTTGGATCTGGTGTGTTTACAGCTAGGTTCACATCAAGCGGCTCAAGATCTTAGATTGGATACCGAGGATTCATACGACAATTCATTTGGATTAAAATTAATTTGCTTGTTACATAAACGCTGCACAGATGTCATTAACGGGCACCGCCACCATGGCAAAACAATACAACCAGAGGACAGACGATTACAGTGACGTTGATGATGGTGGGCTGTTTACACGACAATGTTTTTTTTTCTCCGCATAGAACAGCAACCTCTTGTGGTGGTTTCGGCTTTCGTTTACACAAAAATGACATTTTGAATGTGGAGACCAGGGTGTTGATCTTATGAAAATGCTACTTTTTTCAACGCGTGACCTGACTGTGAAGGCAAATTAACGTAGAACTTCATTTAAACACGCATCTATTGTTTTGTTTTTTAGCAATGTGATGGGTTCAGCCGCCATAAGAGCACTTTCATTTCAGTTTGCAGGCCAACAGTTTAATCACAAATGACATTTTCTGTTGTTGTTGTTGGCGATATGGAAGACTCAAAGCGGATTAGCATACACAGGCCGCCGTTTGGGAGGTCGGACGTGTCGGATTCGGCTATCAAAATAACCCAATCTGATCTGAACAAGCCTGAACTCAACAAGGGTTCTCGATTGTCAACTTGGAGAGTAGGTGATAGGCCACGCCCATCGGCACCAATTGAAATGGGGCTTAGGGTTAACGCATACACTCGGAAATAAATTCATCTCCAGGACGAGCCCAAAATGCTTTCCTAGGACTCTAACCTATCGTGACCCGGGTAACGGTGGCAGCTGGACGAATCTGACATATGTGCCAAGCCCCGCCCCCTGCACAGAGTTTTGGCTGCTAGCTGCCACGTTCTACGACATCTCTTAGCCTGTTTGTCAGTCATGAGACGCAGAACTCCCAGTTCAGTGTTGAGAGGTAAAAATCCAGATAAGGAGATTCATGCTGGACTGTGATGGGACCGGCTATCAAAATTATATTATTGGACCTTAATTTATTGAATTCATCTCGACTTAAGCTGCACTCACACCGAACCAAACCAAATCATCATACAACTCTGCTCGTGTGAACGTCAGCGCAGTTATTGTAGTTTACTCGCACAAATATCGCAAATGACGACACCTACGTTTATTTCTCCCACTTTCCCTCCATTGTCATTCATGATAGAAATAAACGCAATGGTAGCTTTGGAATAGTTGTGGATGTCACAGGAATGTTGGAACGCGAAACATCGGCATGTCTGGGCCCACGTCTTTATCTGGAGTTGGACAACGACATGAATATTATGTCCTGCCAAAGTTGAACAATTTTCTACTCACACAGACAATTCTAAATCTGCTTTGGTCTTTCGTGTCGATTATTCACATCTGGTCGTAATCGAGCTGAACAGATCATTATGAGCATGTATGTGACAAGCCACGCCCACTGGCCCCACTTCAAAGAATGGGGTGTTAATGCCGTTAAAAAAAACATAAAAAAAAACAATAGCATTTTCGTAAGAGGATTTGACTGGTGAATTTCTTAGCCAAGTTGGAACATTTTTGTTTCGTACAAATAACGTGGAATTTACTTTCGCGACTTTTGGTCACACCATTAAGAGCAAGTGTTTTGGGTAAAGAGTTAAGCCACGCCCACCTGAAACCCTTGTGCGTGCTTAGTTTTAAAAAGGTTGAAATTTCTGGCGGCCCCAAATGGAAGAGTAAAAAAAAAAAAAGCCCCGGAAAAAGGAAGTACTGTTTGGGCCAAATATCATGATTCTAGCTCATTCCAGCTTACAGCAATCTGAGCACAGGTAAAATAATAAAGCAGAAGAAACATCCTTTGGGGCGCTAAATCCCGTGAGTTTTATTTTTGGTCAAATCGCTCATCCCTAGCTCTTAATGCATTACTTAACTTCTACTAGGATAGTGACATCATGGCACCTAGAAATGAACTGACTGACTGATCGTAAAATGCCTCTGGACCGACGACATGCTGCATTTCCGCATGAGTTGCCGCACAAAAATGACAAACTATAAGACAAAGAAAAGAAAAAAAAATTCAATAAGTTCAATAAAAACCTGCCTATGAGACAGAGGGGATATTCACCATACTGTACACTTTCTACAATATCCATGTCCATTATGAATATAACAAGTGCATTCACTTTAAGGAATAGTTCAACTTAAAACAAATTCTTGTTTTTCCCTTAATGTTCAAACTGAGTGGAAAATATGACGGAAATAAACAATGAGACCCACTTCAAATATCTTGCGGTTTACCATTCACAAAGTCTGCAGACAACATGCCAGAGAAAATGGCCTGTGTGAGTCGCCGTGAACTTATGGGATGTGATGGTGTTAAGTGAAGAACAGAGATTTGTTTTAGGTCAAAAGCACCTTCTGGTAACGTTCAGAGTCTCGATTTTTCAGCAATTTTTTTTTGTTTTTAAATTACTGTATTTCTTTTACATCAACACAACAGTTGATTAGTGAGTCATCTTTATTTACAGCGGGTGGGAGTGATGAGCTCCACAGCTTATGCATTGAGCCTCAGAGACTGATCCTCTCTCCTCCTGGAGGAGATATCGATGTCTATGGAGTCTTTGCCTACAATGAGTCGGAGGCGCTTTGCTGGAGGAAGTGGAATGAAGTCATCTTCAAAGTCATTGTCAAAGTAGTCATCTTCGTCATCGTCATCATCCTCATCCTCGTCATCGTCGTCGTCCTCGTCATCCTCCCCTTCTTCGTCGTCGTCGTCGTCCTCTTCAGATGACGGCTCCACCAGCGCCTTTTGGGTTCGGTGTCCCCCGTTTCTGGACTCCAGACTCTGACTCGTGCCGCCGTTATAGGACATTTGGTCCGCCTTCGTCTGGGATATCCTCCGTGCATCATCTTCCCTCTTCAACTGGATCTTCAGCTTGGTGGAGTTACTGTGGACCACGGGTGCAAATCCGTTATTCAGTTTGGCGATGTACGAGCTGCCCTTGTCCTTATCGTGGTCCTTGCTAAACTTGATGCTGATCTTGCTGGAGGACGCCGAGTTGACGGCAGAGTGGCTGGAGGAGCAGATGGGGTCGCTGTCGTTGGTCTTGCTACTGCTGCTGTCCCTCCGCCGGCGGAGTGTCAGTTTAGGGATTCCCGTGTTGTTCTCCAGGATCAGCTGAGCGTCGTATCGCGTGATACGACGCTTCTTCTTCCCCTTGTCCTGCGTCCTGCAGCTGCTCTTACCCTTGTCCCTACGGAGGGATTTGCCCCCATTTGCAACCCTGGTGTATTCCCTGTGTCTGTCAGCAAAGGTCAAGAGCATATTACCACAATCTGAGAAGCTGGCGGTGTGGCCCGCAGCAACCTGCATGAAAGGCTCAGCGTAGGAGTCCTCACACTTAATTGTCCGCTCGTTCCTGAGCCGGGACGGCCTTTTCCGCCTGGAGAGCGAGCCTCTTCTGGCATAGCCAGAGTCTAAAGCCGGTGGCTCCACACCGACCCCTTGGCGAAGGTATTCCTCCATGTCAGCTGGCTCCGTTTTAATAACCACCCCGCCCGGAACTGGGCTCAAGCCGTCCATCGCACTGGGCTCCAGCTTAACACCCGTGGATGTTTCCTGGGCCTTACCAAGGGTCCTTGTGGACCTGCGAGTTCTGTATGTTGAGCACTGGTTGCCATCCCCGCTTTGCACATGTGGTTGGTTTCCATTTTCCTTGGCAGCGTGACGCGTGAGGCAGCCCTGCTGGCCTAGTGTCTGCTGCACCAGCTCCCGCCCATCCCTCTCTTTCTTGACGGTGACGCTTTTACACAGCGAAACCTTCGAGTCCCTGAGACCCAGCGGACAAGTCTCTCCTTTGGCCGACGCCTTGGGCTCCGCACCCCTCCTGCGACTCCGCAACTGAACTTTACTTAGTGAAGGCTTGGGTTGGGATTTTAGTCTCTTTGGTACCCTGTTATTGTTCACACGACCTTGTTTGGAACATGAGGTAGTAAGGGCTCTGGACAAAGACTGTCTGGATTGAGTCCTGTTTTTATATTTCAGGCCAGTCGATGTTCTTTTTCTGGCAGCTGGTTAGAAGAGAGGAAATGCTGCAAGTTACTCATTTTATAACACTGGCAGAAATAAAATCAAAGATATTTTGGATGACAACACAAAGACTCATCTCTACAGGTACTTTCCAGCACAAATTGACCATATTGTTTTTTTAAATGCTTGTCTGGAAACCACTATAAAAACACGTGAAGCACGAGGAGGTAGTGATATATTAATCTGAAGAATTGATTCTGTTAAACTTCAGGTCAAAGTTTACATGTTAGACAATCATTCATCTTCTTCGTTGGTTTTTAGCAGAGAAACACGTCGTCTTTGTCTTTCTGTCGGTTCAACCTAAATGGTGAAGTCATCTCTAGAGCCGGTGTTCGGTTAGTCTGGTCTAGACCCCTAAACAAACATGGCAGCTCAACATGGCGGTCTCTATGGAAGAGGACGCGCCCCACTCTGGAGATATAAAGGGCTTTTTAAAAATGAATGCAGAAACACAATTATTTGCATATTATACACCAACAATAAACATAGTTAGTAATCCACTTAAAGAGATTTTTACATACTGCACCTTTGAGAGGATATTTATTTACATATCTAAGACAAATGGAAACAAATGTAAGACCTTGCATATGTACATTTGAACCTGCAACTTTCTCTATTACCAAATATGCACGCTCTGAATATTTTCTGTTTTTATTTTTTTATCAGAAGCTACTGGACAGTTGAATTTCCCACGGGATTAAAAAAAAAAGGGTTAGGGTTATAAAGGTATCTATCTATAATTTGGATTTTTTTTTTAAGACCCCATGGAAACCCTGCATACTTAAAAATATAAATGCAACACTTTTCTAAATCTATGCCCAAGAAGTCAAGGTTTCGTCAGCATCTGGGGTATTTGTTTGGAGGATTACATAAAAATTACTGAGACTACTGAGAGTCGATCAAACTTGATTGGAGGTCTGTACATGTGTGAAACAAACAAGGAAATTTTGGGGGAGGATCCAAATAAAGGGGTGGATTTTTATATTTAAATTGTCACGAGCCCCGATGGCGGTCATTTAATGCTGCATATGTCTTGCAACTTATAAAATAAACCAATAATGACAAAGTAAAGCTTCAGTTTTTTTTTTTTAATCCAATAATTTATCTTTATTTATAAAGCCATGCAGGGATTAATGTTGTTTGTGAAGTTGTTGCATTTGCTGCTCGCTAGAGATTAAAGACAATTATAGGCACAAAATATTCATTGTTTGGCATAGATTTGATAAAATCCTTGTGAGTGAGCACTTTTTTCTTTGCCAAGATAATCCATCCACCTGACGGGGTTGGCATATCACAGTAATTAGGCAAGACGGTTGTGTTTTGGATGATAAAAAAGTTGTCCAGGGTCTATTGTCACCAGGGACAGAATCCAGCTTCCCATACAGGTTATGCTCTTACAGAATTCGGGTGACTATATCGCTGTGGCGACCCTAATAACGACGAGTCCTAAGAAGAAAACAGAAGGGAATATAGATGGACATATTACACCGTTGTGCCTTGGACTGGTCAATGTCGCCTTATCCAACAACAAATATTTTTGGGGGTGTGTCAATTAACATGCCGGCTGCAGGAATTTCCACCAGGTCTGTTTCAGCCGTAACCAATGTTGTTTTTACAGTTCATCCAACCGGCTTCAAAGCCTCAGAACATTTAACCCTGTCAGCTCTGCATCCTCCACACCTACACGATCATCTGAGACCAATCGTTCCAACAGATGATGAATGAGTTGAGTTAAACACAATCTTCAAACCATTCTGTCGTCCTCACCTGAAAATCTGGCACTTTCACTTCAGGGCTGACTCCCTGTTAACGCGATAGCAGAGGGATGGCAAAGACCGTGTACGGCGTTGTGAGGTTAACAGGCTCGTCGTTTCGGGCAGGCATAATAGGACGCTCACTTCAGCTGCATGCATCCGAAGCCCCACGCCCTCAGCCACCACCCTGAGCTCGTGAACACAGGTGAGGGTTGGAATGCAAACTGACTGGTTAAACCAGAAACCCGCCATGGGACTCAGCTCTCTCTTCCCCATGACAGACGGATACAAACACCCACATTATTGCAGATGCTGCACCAAAACACCTGTCCCGTCTCATGGTCCATTTTCCCACCACTTGAACAAAACCCTGAAATACTCAAAGATGTTAAAGCTCAAGCCCATCCTGGGGGAGACAATCCCTTGAAAAAAAACATGGTCTCAGGCTTTCTGGTGCCAACTCCATCGTCAGCCACAAACCGACCCAGCGTGTGCCAAAGACCACGGACCAATGAAATCACATCGGCATCTGGATAGAAGTCATCTCAGGTGGGTTTTAAGTTGGATGCCCTTCCCGACACAACCCTCCCTGTTTCTGCAGGTTTGGACCGGCACTAGACGGACACAGACTTTTGACTCCTTCGTGGCTGGGGTGATAATATAATAATAATTATATGTGAATATGCAGTCACAGAAGTCTTAAATGTTTTTACTATGTATATACTACTAACTGTCAGATTTCTCTCTGTCGCCCAGTTTTCCGATGTAGGATCCGAACTCTCACAGTCACTATGGAAACTACAAGTTTTTCGGGGACTCTTACATTGATGTGTTTTTGGCATTTCCTGAGAGTCCACGTCGGTGTGGGAGCCCACTGAGTGACTGTCCGAGTTCCTGTTTCCTTCCCCCATCTTCTTTAGCCTGTTGAGACGCTTGTCCGTCTCCCGCAACCCGTACTTGCTGTTGATGACTGGAACTTCCACTGGCAGACCCGCTTTGGATTTGAAAGCACCAGTTCCCCGTCTATAAAACAACAATCACAAAATACACGAGTAAATAAAACATCAATGAAAGACTGAGACGCGGATCTGCTGTCATAAACTACTGGGCCTTCCTTTGACATGAATAATATGTCACGTCTCTGCTCGTCACAGTCTAACGCCACCGTGGGCATCACATGCAAAAATGACCCCATACAGCTTGTGTGACTTGACCCAAGTCTCCATCTAAGACCTTCACAACATTCGGCATGCATTTTCTCTCTATAAAACATTCCTTTCTTTCACCTACCGTTCACATGTATAGCATTCACAAAACTCATTGTTTTCCCCAAAAAAACCATCGCCATAGTAACATGAGATTTCCTCTCCCGGTTCGATGTCCCTCAGAACCTTCACACAGGCTGTGTCCCGCCCTGTGGATACAAACTGAAAACAAGAAAATGATAATTAAGTGTTCACAGAGCTTCCACTACAATTATTAGATCAGATGTCGTTTAAGATTGTACCTTGCAGTTTGGCCGACAATCTGAAAGAAACAAAAAAACAAAAAAGCAGCAACAAAAAATTGAAATTAGCTCTAAAATCCAGAAAATTGGACTAGAAGATGTTCAAATCAAAAGCACTTTGCATTATGTTGCTATAGTAACAACAAATCAATAGTAGGGATAAATACCGTGATTGATGAACGCAGCTGGTCCCAGCCAGAGCTGCGCACAGTTTTTGCGGGTTGAATACATGACACTGAAGTCGTTCTCCCCGTGTCGGAGCAGCATGTTCTCCTCGCTCTCTGAAAGCTCGGCGATGCAGCCAACCAGATACTCGATCTTGTCGTTCCTTTTCCTTTAAAATAAAAACACGGTAAAAATGCCTGTCACGCTACAACAGCAGATGTGGGATCGGTTTTATGTATGCAGTAATACATTTCTCGCATCAAGAACAACAGGAAATACAATGTGTGCAGGTTAAAACCAGAGCCATCTGGAGATTTCACTGACTAATAATGCAAATAAAATGTTCAGTCTTTTAAAAAACAGAATAATGTGACTAAAAAGTCTGATAAAAACCATTAAGGACATTTGAAACAAAAGTAAAACTATATTACTAACAGCTGACAAAATGAGCACTAATGCAAAGTCAAAACGCTCCGCTTCCGCTCTCTCTCAACCCAACCGGTCAGAACAGAAGGCTGCTCACCCCGAGTTGGGTCTGTCCAAGGTTTCTGCCTGTTAAAACCGTTTCTCTTACCACTGTCTCTTAAGTTTTTCCTCATGGGAGGATTATTATTTTTATGCAGATTGAAAAGTCGGTCGAGATCTGCTTTTTGGAAAATGCCCTGAGATAGCAGCTGTTGTGATTGTTGTGATTTGGTGCTATATAAATAAACTGACAGATTGACAACAATCAATCGTAGGTAATGTGTTAAGTTCGCTGAAACAAGTTTTTAAGGTTTGTCAGACAACCTCTGGACAAAAAAAGGATTATGATCAGGGAGCATAACCAACAAGGAAGTGGGGGATTGTTCAAACCTCCTGACGGTCGACGCACAAACAGATAAACATCTAACGGTTTGATACATCTGATGTGAGCGGGCTGAAGAGAACACTGAGAGTTATGATCAGAAGTGTCCTCACCATTCTTTTGTTGCCACGATTTTAGCTCCATTCTGCTCTGATGAGTAGCGATTACATGGGAGGATCTCAAACCCGCTGTCCGTGGCAAACATCCGCAGATACACGAACACCTGTCCAGAACATAACGTTAGCAGTCTTGTCTGTACGAGCTGCCGTGACGCTCGAAGGAAAAAAGGGGAGAGCTGATAAAACATATTTTTACATGCTGCTTGAAAAGCTTTTCTTGAGCTTTCGTCTTATGGAGAAAAAGATTTCTCGACCAGTCTCCAGTTGTCAGAGCTCGGAAAGCTTTCTCCAAGTTGTCGTGTTTCTTGAAGCGCTCGATGAGCTCCTTCAGCTCCTCCTGTCTTCCCTTGATTGGTCGAAATCTGTGGAGACGCGTTCATGGAACAAGTCAAACAAAGGCAGAAATCAGGAGTGGAACAGTGTGATCTAGAAACATCCCTCTGTGAACACCAATGTTGTAATTTCTCTTGTGACCTATCTGCTGACCTGGTGTTCATTTTGTGTGTCTGGAAGCCCAGGTATGGATCCAGAATGAGGCTCGTGGTCAGATCATCGTTCTCACACAACTCCTTGGCAGTCATTCCCGATGAGGGCACGTAGCGTCTCTCGGCTTCTAGACTGGCTGCGTTAAACCCTGAGAACATCAAACACCGACTGATGTTGGTGTACATGAATGACTGAGACTCCATCCAATATAACGGAAACAACATCTTTAGACGTTCACTTACTGCGGCTACATCTTCGATTTCTGGTTTTGTTGTGACGCAAGGATACCCGCTGTAAATGCTGGGAACGAGTCTGGCTCACAGGTGTTTCGCTGGTCAACTTGTTTCCGTGTCGTCTGCCATTTAACACCATGTTCTTGGATTCGCCCAGCCACTTCATGCCCACAAGCCCCCTGGTCCCGTTGCATTTAGTCTCTGAGATGAGGAAACACTCTTGCGTGGGGAAGACTGGGGTCTAGAATTTGGAACCTGAAGGTAGAGCAGAAACAAACATTAGTCAGTGTCCATCCAATTAATTGAATTGATTTACATAAAGCGGAGAAAAAAAAAATGTGATGGAAATGGACAGGGGAGAAAAATTTCGAGAGGAAGAAAAATCTGAAATGAGAATATAAATGGAAGAAATAGTCAATATATTATTTGAAAAAGTTCTCGTTCAACAGACAGAAGTCAAAATTGAGAGAAAAGGCCGTAGGACAAGAATTGAGTTATAATATTATGAAAAGATTTGAAATCACGAGTCATATCGGGAGAATAATGTCAGATATTTTGGGGTCTGTACTGATAATATTAAGAGAAAAAAAGTGAGTGTGACTTTCTGAAAAAAGTTATACTATATGAAAAAATATTTTACTATAATCAGAATGAGTCACTTGATGAGAGTGTCAGTTATAATATTACAAGAATAAAATTATGATATGACATGAAAAGGTTAGAATTACTAATGATTATTATGAGTATCATCAAACATTAAAGAAAGAACATCAGAATATAAGAGGAAGAGTGTTTTCTTTGGAGGAAATGTTACTTTAAAGGAAGTTTTAGAGAATGTCTATATAGCTTTTAGGTCCAGTTCTTTCAACAAAGAATTTACACGGCTGTAAAATACAAAGTTTCAGCTTTAAATTGTACATGGATAACTTTACTTAACACACTCAACTTCTTTTTTTTTGATCAGCTCCTATATTTAACCAGGTAAAGTCCTCTCTGATATTAAAATCTATTTTCAAAGAATGACCTGGTCTAAACAAACTGGTTTACATTATCCTGATCGTCTTCACTACCCGATGACTGGACAGCTAGAGTGCGTTCTCTAACAAAAAGCATCATCAATCCAACCATCAATCCATTATCAAGATCTGTCCATCAACCCATCATCAACGCCCATCGCTGCATCAATCTATCCCGGTCAACATTTGTCCATTCATCCTTAAAGTGGGTCAGCCCATCCATCCTCAAAAAGAATCCTCCCATCAGTGGTCAAAGTCATCAATGATTCAAATTCAGACTTCTTGTAGTCCAAAGTCCATGGAACCCTTTGCATCCACACAGAAGAGTCCACACTCCCTGATTGGGAAAGGTATTTCAAGGGAAATTACAATTTGATAGCCATCTAGCAGTTTTCTAATATCATTCACCCCTCTTGGGCTTACCACCTGCAGGGATGGGCATTGGGGTTGGGACTGGGAGATGGATCAGGCGGTTCGTTCGGGCATGTGCAGTAATGCAGGTGTTGTATTGGTCTATTGTTAAGAAGAAGCTGAGTCGTAAGGCCAAGCTCTCAAATTACCGGTCCATCTACGTTCCAACCCTCGACCTATGGTCATGAGCTCTAGGTAGTGACCGAAAGAGTGAGGTCAAGGATAGGAGCAGCTGAGATGAGCTTCATTTGTAGGGGGGCTGGCCTCAGCCGTAGAGATGAGGTACGGAGCTCGGACAACCAGAGGGAGCTTGGTGTAGAGTCAATGCTCCTTTGCAGTTGAGGTGGTTTGGGCATCTGATCACGATTCCTTCAGAACGACTCCCTTTGGAGATCTTTCAGGCATTTTCGACGTAGAGGAGATCCCGTGCTGGACCCAGAACTCGCTGGAGGGACTATATCTCCCAACTTACAGAGAGAACTGGCGCGCCCCTGGATGAGCTCGAGAGTGTTGCTGAGGAGAGGGATGCCTGGAATGCCCTTCTAGCCTGCTGTCACGATGATCTTAACCTGGACAAGCAGAAGAAAATGGATGGATTGACGGAATCACCCCCCACCACGTCTGGTTACTTTCTTACTTCATCTGCTGACAAAGTTCACCATTGATTGTTAAACTGTAGATGAAATGTCTTCTGCCGAGTGCTTTGCTCTCAAACGATTGTCTGATCGTTGATTTAATTTACTTTTTTATAAGAGTTCCACATTGAACTCTAAAACAGCCACACGCCAAGTAATAGAGCGTTCTTCTTCTTCGGTTAATTGCACTTGCAAATAAACTATATCAGGCTACAGACACGACCACCATCTGCTGGGGATAGTACCACACGAATGCCAAGTGCTGGTAAAAAACAAAGGGATATATTTTTATCACAGCCCATCCCTACTCAAGTCAAAAACCGTACATGCTTCATGCTGTCTGTGAAACATTTGCTGGATACAGTCCAGAGAATGCTAACCAAGGAGTGCTCTAGAGTTGTGACAACCATTTGAGAACACTGCACAAACTGCTTTATAATGAATGCATGAAGGCAATAGAAACTTCATTAACATGAAGCTTCCAATTTCAACTCAGACGTCGTTAACAGCAACCCTGTACAACACATCGCCATGTCCATCCGGCTCACAAAGACACGCTGACATCACCGCTGACATCACGTTACTCTTGACCAAAGATGTGTATTCAGTAAACACTGATTAATGAAGGCTACAGAGAAATCGTCAACACACTGGACCACTGTAATTTCATCCCCACATTCAATTACTTTGCCAAAGCGGCATTTTAGGTGATGTATGCAAGACATGCTGATGAAAAAAGAGATGGGTCTCACAACTGTTGAGACCTTTTCTAAAACTATTCACCTATGGTTCAAAGAACAATAGATGTGTACACAAGCCGGCCAGCTCATTACTACATCGGCCAGCTCATTACTACATCGGCCAGCTCATTACTACATCAACGAACATTCGCATTGTTGTAAAATAGATCTTTACAATTCACTTCCTTTTGACACAATTTGAGAACTATATTCATTTGCACTTCTTGTAATAAATACAACTTGCGGTGCAAGAATTTTTAGTTATCTCTGCAATTGAAAATCTGAGAAACAACTTAGAGTCATGATTTAACCAATAAGATAAGATAAGATAAACCTTTATTAGTCCCACAACGGGGAAATTGCAGGCTTACAGCAGCAAGAGCATGTTACAGAATACAGAATAGCATTATATACAATTAAATTAAATTAAATGTGCAGATGTGGACATGTTGAGTAGTGTATTGTCCCATAGTGCAAAGTGCAAGTGAGGCGTGTGTGTGTGTGTGTGAGCGTGTGTGTGAAATGCAAGTGTTGTTATGAACCAGACATGCTTCATTGCCTTCAAAGAAAGATATAGAATGTACAATTACAGGTTGAATGTTTTTTTAATGATTGCTTAATAATTATAAAATAAATTCCCTTATACACCAAAAATCTGCTTACCAAAATTGTAGGGTAGGTGCTAAGAACTGCAGACCAAGAACACCCATCAAGACTTGCAGTCCAGGGGAGGATCTGACTAAATCTTGACATACAATTTGGGCCACAGATACTTAAAGTTGGCCTTTTTTCCTTCTTCTAACACATCAATTCAAGCCAGAAAGTTACTTGCTGCCTATTATATCCCAAGAAACTGACAGGTGATATCATGATGACATAACGCATGTTATTCATGTCACAAACTCGTGGTTATAATGTTATGCATAGTGGGTACTTTGTGGTAGGTAAGCAGCAGTCATCTGTGTCCGTTTCCATGGAGCTGGTAACCTGTTTTTCTCGCGAGTCCTGGCAACGATTTAAACCAGTGCCGTGTTGAAAACTGATCCTGCAGCGCCGCATACTGGTAACCCCAAATACTGAACCGGATTACTGACAAGTGCAACAGAAATACCCTCGGTGCTTTGGCTAATATATAATGAAATGCTGCATTTTTCATAAAACATTATTGTATAATTACATCAATAAATGTTTGTACATCTTTTCATACGAGATGTGTAGTTTGGAGAGTACAGATATGTCGCTAAGAGAATAATGTCACTAGTAACCGAAGCAAAAAAAAAAAGCTTCAAAAGCTTAAAAGTTAGCCACAATCAAACACAGCAAACCACAAAGATGAAGAAAGACTGGAAACCCGGAAGGCCACGCCGACAGTTAAGGCCGAGATTGTATCAGTTATCAATATAGCCTGCATTGTTTGCTAACTGTCGCCTCTCCACCCATGCACATCATTAGCATGGAAGCTAAATACCTAGGCGACGCCGGGAAGCAATCGCCAGCAATTAACATCAAGCAATTTAATTCCACTCACCAAGACTGAAGCATTATCAGTTGAAATAAGTTGCAAATAAACGCAAACAGTGGAACAGAGAGGTAAAAAAGATTGCAACAGTAAAATGGTATACGAACCACAACACTCACCAGAAGCTGCTCATGGATATGCCAACATAATTAAAATACAAACAAACGAACCAATTTGGGTCCACGATCACTTTGTATGATCTAATATAAAGAATGCGTATCAAAAACAACCGCTGTACAAAAATACTTTAGACGGGAGAACGGGTTAGCGTCCGGCTGAAGTTTGATGCTAGCCAGCATGGGAAATCATATACACATAACCCAGTTTCCTTACTATTCATATAAACTATAGTGTATCAAATATTTAGCCACAAAAGGAAAAATAGTTCCTTGTTCACAGGTGAATAGTAGGGGACGAGTTAGCATGATGCTAACAACCTGCAAACCGCTTGGCCACAGGGGCTAACGTTGGGTAGCATTAGCTGCGGCTAACACTGGTTAGCATTAGCAGCGGCTAACGCTGGTTAGCATTCTTAGATTATTTGATGTGGAGGGCAGGGTAAATATAATTCATGAGCAAATTGAAGTTAAGTTTATGGGCGGATATATATGTGTGTATTACGATCAAAACAAGTGGATAACCAGTTTATGAGCACAGACGATGTTATTTATCATAACAGCCAGCAGTTAAAGAGCTTTAGCTGAGAGCATTTTCACGCGTTAAATGCCTGGAGTCGAAAACAACAAACACAAAACACTCACCAGGTGATATTTGTTAAACAACGACGAAATAAAAAAACACCACTCCTTCAAAAGTATCCAAAACTGGCACGGGACCCAAAACGAAAATATCACAGGAAACACATTTTTTTAAAGAAATTATCATTAAAATTCAAGATGGCGGCTGTGCACAGGCAAGTGGGATAGAGAGCCGCACCACAGCCATCCTGGAGAAAATAGATCCGATCACTGCGCAGCCGGTGGCCGTTAGTATAGACCCGGTGCTAGAGGATACAGTCTGAGGCAGGAGGGTGGATGGTGTGGTCGCTGATGCTTCGGAAACATCTCGGTCTGGGTTTGGTGTAAACACAAGTAGTGCAGCATACAAACCTTTTTATGACGCCGGGAGAATCAAGAGTGGATCTCTTGAAAGCTACCACCCTTCAGAGTCACTGAAAAACCTGTTTCCATGGAAACCACACACAATGCAATTAATATTAAACTATTAAAATCCGCCAACATTCTAATATCTTCCCGATGATGAAATGTAAGACCTGTATAAACCTGGACTGTTTCACTGTGTGAACCTGGACTGCGGGTGAACCTGACTGCAGGAGAAACGTGGCAGAACAATATCTGAAGTTTATGCCAGACCATGTACCATGAAACTATATCAACTTCCTGTCCAGTAGTAAAAGTAATGATTCTCAGTGGCTTTGATGTCGTAGACATTTGAATAGATGATTTTGATGTTCTTGTGACATATAACTATTACATTTTTGCACCGATAATTCCCACGTTGCCCTGTTTACAGATAGCGCTCTTTGAACAAAATTCCCATTGTTACTTCTGCGAGGGAAGGACGTTATGTTTTCACACCTGTGTACTAGTTTGTTTGTTTGTTCGTTCGTTTGTTTGTTTGTGACCAGAACAGGAAGTGAAAAGAAACGGACGGCTCCAGATGAAATCCTAGCCTTGAGGTAGATTCTGGCATATCCTAAAGAGGTTTAAATTTTGGTGATGACACGTGTTAGGCAGCATTAAAATCGGCAAAAAATTAAATAACAAGCTGTTTGGAATAGTGACTTCAAAATGTGACGAGGCGCGCGCTATTGAAACTTCCATTATTTATTCTGCATTATTGATGCCCAATGTTCTGTTCACCCACATAATGACAACAATAACTTTAACAATTTTTTGAAAATTGTTTATGCCAATTGTTGCTAAAAATAGATTGCAGAGTGGTCTTGATGAAGCCGCACATTTTGATGTATAATTTGACATATATGATGTAAAAGCCGTGAGACTAGATACACACAGAATAAATCTTGTTATTAAATAAAATTCAGAAGGCACAATAACTCATCAAGGCTCATAAATGAGTAAAGTTGGTGAACCTAGGATGTACAGTTTGACAGAAATACTCTGGACACGATGACCACAGTTTATGTTCATTGTAAAAATCTCGTTTCCATTGGAAATACAAATAGATAACGTTTTTGATAAGGTCGTAATGTTCAAAAAGCAAAACAAATAAGTGTGTCGAGTGTGGTGAAGTAAAAAGTTGTAGTTTTTGATAAACTGTCTGGAACGCCCAAAACGCGTTTCCATGGAAACTACACCAAATCAAATCAGTATTAAATGAAATAAACCATCAAAAAACATAACTACTTGTCATGGTTAATATGCGTGTAAAGTTTTGGGATCCTGGAATGTATAATTTACAGGTAAACTGGCCAATCTGCCATAAATCTGCACAAAAATGCACTTTTATGCCAAATGCCCAAAAGAATGACTTAAAATGAGCAGTAAGATACTGAGATAGCCGAACTCTAATCAATCAAATACGTTAAGGGTAATTTAAATGGTTTTATAAAAAATAATCAATTACGTTACATTTTCTTAAAATCAATACACATGAAAAAATGTACTATGTAAAAATGAGCTTATTATTAAAATTAAGCATCATGCATGGTAAAAAAAAAAAAAAAGAAAAAGAAAAGAAAAAGCAAAACTAGGTAGAGGCTCGATTATGAGCATGTCTGGAAAAACGGGTTAGCTGAATAATAGTGAGCCTCATGCACACAGAATGTTACAGACGTGAACAGAGATCAAAGTTTAGCTGAAACTTTGTTGATTCATTCATTCCTCCATTATCTGTAACCGCTTATCTAGTTCAGGGTCACGGTGGCTGCTCTCAAATTTGACAAAGATTATTGAACAAACCACCATCAGTGAAATTGTGTCTCTGTGAAAAAACTATCAGACAAAAACGTGATCCGAATGTGAACAACAGCGGGTCGAGTCATACCCGTCAGGCTTTTGACTTTGATTTACCTTCTCGGAGTCTTGTCTGTGAACATATATATATTTACATTTATATATATATATATATTTATATATTTATATATATATATATATATAAATATATAAATATACACACATTACATATGTATATATATATGTAATAGATATACATATCTATCTATCTATCTATCTATCTATCTATCTATCTATCTATCTATCTATCTATCTATCTATCTCTCTCTCTTCTCTCTCTCTCTCTCTCTCTCTCTTCTCTCTCTCTCTCTCTCTCTCTCTCTCTACCTACCTACCTACCTACCTACCTACCTACCTCTCCCTCCCTCCCTCTCTCTCTCTCTCTCTCTCTCTCCCCCCCTCTCTCTCTCTCTCTCTCTCTCTCTCCCTCTCTCTCTCTCCCTCCCCCCCTCCCTCCCTCCCTCCCTCTCCCTCCCTCTCTCTCTCTCTCTCTCTCCCCACCTCTCTCTCCCTCTCTCTCTCTCTCTATCTATCTATCTATCTATCTATCTATCTATCTATCTATCTATCTATCTATCCGTTGAAGAAAATTAAAAGTGATCCAGTATTCATATTTAAACTCAGATAATGAAATAATCAAAAAGGGGGTTTTCTCAGTCACATGTAACTGTAAAACTAAAAGTCTCTCTAGTCAGATTCTGAGGAAGTCACATTCCGGGTCAAAATAGTTGGCCATTCTTTCCTCTCTTTGGGATATTTTGTGAGACTTTTTACGGACACATGTCCTGATTGATTGGTGTTTTATCTCCATTGTAAAAGCTGTCAGTAGAAATCACGTTTACTGTTGTCAAATGGAAACATTAAGAGACAGTGTATCACTGTAAACCAGCAGGAGTATACGGTTGTTTGTACAGTCACAAGATGATATAAAGATGCTCTTTATTTGAGGAATAATGTTAGTTATCATTGTAAAAAAATTTAAATCTAAATTTATTGTAATTTCCTGTAATTTTATTTAATTAACTTAATTAACCGGTAAACAGGTTGACATCATATCTGTTTTTTACGGTAATTTACTGTGATGTATTGCACATGGTGAGTTTATTTTTTTTGTGATTGACATTGTGACTTTTTTCTCCTTTTTTTTTCTTTTTTTTTTTTACAGTGTACAACCTTGGCCAGTAGACATTTCTTTGTGAAATGTGACTGAATGGAATTTTCTTTATTCAACAAGAAGAATAAAAGCCCACTGAGATAAAGGATCTCTTTTGCAAGAACGACCGCGCCAAGAATGCAGCAGAACCAGTCATAAACCCCCCCCCCCAAAAAACTACAAAGTGTAGAAATACAACACATAGATACAAGTAACAATAAAAACACACAATGGTATCATATTTATAGTGCGTGTGGATCATGTAAACAAGCGAATCCAGGGACAACTGCACCGTCCATTATAGTGTCACGTTCAAGAATCCCAGCAGAATCATTCAGAGGAATCAACTCTGGCTCAACTCTGAAATCCAAGTACTGGAGAAAAAATCAAGTGCAAGACATTTTGGGAGCATATTTGTTTTGACTTCTCACTGAGAAAGCAAAGAGGTATGAGTAACAGCGTGAACGTCTGAAGGCATTAATGATGGACGACACCAACAGCCAGCAGAAGAACCCATGAATAAACCGTCAGCATAGTCCAGCAGCAAACAAGATGCGTTCTTGCCTTAAAAGAAAAGCTTAGTAGAAGCTTCACCTTGATCTCGGAGACCATGTTTGCTACCTGAGACTTAAAAGACAACTTTTAATCAATAACAAAAAACCCAAATATTTTTAACTTGTGACCAACTCGATTTCTGTTCCTTGAAAAGTAAATATATTTGGGAGATTTGGTCGCATTCAGTCGCATTGAACAGCATGAGTTTAATTTTATTTATAATTAAAAACAGTTTCAGCTCTGCAAGCTTTGTCAAGTTTCCTTTGTCTGCAAAACCGTGGCTCCATGATTCACAACTGCAGGAGATTTCATCAGAATTTGTTGACTACCTTTCACGATATCTTTCAAACGACCGAATAAAAAGTGGACATGGGTTTGGAAAAAAGAAAAACAAAGAAAAACGAAAATCACTCCATTTAATAGCTTTGACAGTCTTGCGAGTTTGTTTTCCACCTGCGGCAACCGGAGAACGTGTCGGGGGAACAGGCAGAAGGAGTGTGAAGCAGAGATTATTCCAGCAGCACAGATAACTAAAGCTGAAGAAACTTTGGTACCCCTGATCGCTGCCTGGAAACAACCGCTGATGCTTGACCCTGGTGGGCGGGGAAGTTTGCCTCTCACAGACAACATCGGTTTACGATGTGTGGGATGCAAACCTCCTGCGTGTGTGAGGGAGCCAGCTTCCATGGAAACCACCAAAGTACCTGATTCCCCCAACAAGCCCCGACCTTCTCCTCGCTGAATGAAACGATGGTGGAAACTGGGCTGGAAGTCCGCCCCAGTCAGAGTTCACAAGATTTATCTCTACACTGCAAAAGATCCCTGGATGGGAAAACGGAGGCATTTTCACTTCAGTGCGACTTCTTGAAGGTTTGTTGGTGTGTTGTGAAGCTTTCATGTTTGCATCTGTTTCCACAGACACTCGGCACACTGACTACTTCAGAAATATTCATCTACTTCACACTGTCTTTCCTTTGGACAATTATCTTTTGGCACGTGTCTAGGATCACAGTTTGTACAGTTTACGTATGCAAAAAAATA
Organism: Lophius piscatorius; assembly: GCA_009660295.1. NCBI lineage: Eukaryota > Metazoa > Chordata > Actinopteri > Lophiiformes > Lophiidae > Lophius > Lophius piscatorius. The sequence goes on along the minus strand of VRLP01003219.1, from coordinate 45,562 downwards.
TACACCAACATGTGCAGCTTGACTGGGACTATGCTGATATTGCAACAAACAAACAAAAAAAACAGCCATCTAATAACAAACTTTTCTCAATCCAGTCCGTAACTGTAGCAACGTGGCAATTTTCATTAAATAAATGCAAAATCAAATGAATTTATTATCTTTAACCGCTTATCTTGTTCAGGGCTTTAGGGGCTGCAGCCTAGCCCAGCTATTACTAATATTCCTACAACTACTATTCTTACCAATGTGTCGTCATGGCAACGTAACAAGCTGAAACGGTCAAGGTTCATACGGTGAAACATTTCAAGTTCATACAGTGAAATAGTTCAGGTTCAAACAGTGGAACAGTCCAGGTTCACACAGTGAAACATTTCAAGTTCATACAGTGAAACAGTTCAGGTTCACACAGTGAAACATTTCAAGTTCATACAGTGAAACATTCCAAGTTCATACAGTGAAACAGTTCAGGTTCACTCTGTGAAAAAGTCCAGGTTCATACGGTGAAACTGTCCAGGTTCAAACAGTGGAACAGTCCAGGTTCATTCTGTGAAACAGTCCAGGTTCATACGGTGAAACTGTCCAGGTTCATACAGTGAAACAGTTCATGTTCATACAATAAAATAGTCCAGGTTCCCATAGTGGAACACTCCAGGTTCACACAGTGAAACATTCCAAGTTCATACAGTGAAACAGTCCAGGTTCACTCTGTGAAAAAGTCCAGGTTCATATGGTGAAACTGTCCAGGTTCATACGGTGAAACTGTCCAGGTTCATTCTGTGAAACAGTCCAGGTTCATACGGTGAAACTGTCCAGGTTCATACAGTGAAACAGTTGATTTTGATGTTTACTCCATTCTTCTCTGTAAAATCGTGTCACAACATGGGCGCCTGAATCAGAATCAGCTTTATTGGCCTTGTATATGAATACAAGGACTTTGACTCGGGTTAACTGAGCTCTCACAGTACGAATGTCATACAAATAATTTTAAATGAAATTGACAAGGCAATAAACAAATATACAAGCTATAAACAAATGGAGATGTCCTTGTGTACAGGGTATATACATTTAAATATATATGCATTAATATGTATATATAAATATATATGACACGCAAAGATGTCAGAGTAATGACAGTTGGAGGTAGTTATTGTATAATGGGGTAAACCAGGTTATTGTACAACACTGACACTGGTTTGATTGTTGGTCAGGTCGATGGCCTGTGGGTAGAAACTGTTTTTATGTCTGGTAGTTTTGGCGAACAGTGTTCTGTAGCGCCTGCCAGAGGGGAGAAGTTGAAAGAGGTTGTGTTCGCGGTGTGACGGGTCTGCAGTGATCTTTCCTGACAGTTTCCTGACTCTGGAGGAGAATAAGTCCTGGATGGAGGGCAGGTTGGATCCGATGATTTTTTTCTGCAGATCTAATTGTCTGTTGTAGTCTGTTTCTGTCCTGTTTGGTAGCAGATCCAAACCAAACAGTGATGGATGTGCAGAGAACAGACTGGATTACTGCACTGTAAAATTGGATCAGCAGCACCTGAGGCCAGTTGAGCTTCCTAAGCTGGCGTAGGGAGTACATCCTCTGCTGGGCCATCCTCTGGAATGGTAACAGACCTGCTCCCTTTACAGGTATGAAGGTCTCACTGTCATGTAATGTTAGAAAATAAAAATGAATACATTTCAGCTTCTAATACACTAACAGAAACTTTCAATTAGACAGCCCTAATTTTACCAAATGTGCCTTTATATATCAACATCAGTAACAGTGTCTTCTAATATTACGCAGATCGTCCTTTTGCCTTCAAAACAGCTCTGCAATGTGTGTTCTTACACCTTTCTGTGGAGATGCTCTGGCCCAGTCGTTTTGCCAAACCAATTTGGCCATCCAAGTTATTATGGGTGCCGTTTTATTTTGTTTCCAACACATATAATATTCATGTGCTACCTAATAAATCCTACCCTCTTATTGGCACCATGGTAAAAAGATAATCGATCTTATTGTTTGATTATTGTTTTTCAGTGTTCTGGCTTATTGGTGTAGATTGTCCAACAAATGACAAAAGAAATGAAGGCCGAAACAATTCTGATATAAAGCTTATAAGGTTTACTCTTGATATCCTTGAAAACAAATATAACCTCAAAGAAAGCCAAAGAAAAGAGGAAATCATCGAAATCACAGTTGGTGTTGTTGTCACTTTTGAACGTCGGGCCCGCCTCTAAATGGGCTGTTCTTAGACAACAGCAATAATTCTGTCTAATGGTGTGGCACCTGGATTGACCAATCAAATTCAAGGGCGGGACAGTATTACTCTGTGCTCTTTCTTCACACGCCCCATAATATAAAATGTATAATACATAATACATTTTACTGGCATTTACTTTCAATGTTTCATTTGTATAGTAACATAATTTTATTAAATAAAATTTTTAATGCAAGACTTTTATTTAGTTTATCATTTTTATTTGATTGGTACTCCCCGAATATTACCTAAAAATATTAGGGAGTTATAAAATGAAAGTAAAATTCAAGCCGTTATTTGAAACGCTTCAAACCCTCTAAAAACGTGTTTTTCTTTTTTAATATTTAAATAGTCAATTTTTTTATTTCGACTTTTAAGTGGGTTACCGTTGCCTACGTCAGAGGTCAAAGTTGAGTGTTGAGCGAGAGGAGTGCTCGTGCTTGGAAGGATCGCGGGAAAAGGTCCCAAAACAAATCAGCCCTGCTTGGATCGCGTGCAACTCCTGTGAAAGTTTGCTAATCGATCAGATAAATTGTAACGTCCTTAAGAATAACGAGTACACTGTTGTTCACACGTAAACAAACGAACTAATCGAGCTGGCAACATTAGCTATTAGCTTTATGTAGCTCGTGCTAGCACATCACCGTCCGTCTGCGCGTATCAGTTAGCAGCAGCTAGCTCCAACTCTGCTCTACTACAGCCGTTAACCGTGACGGACCGGACAGTCTGCGGTGTGCTGACGGCGGACAGAGCTTGGTAGACTGTGAGAAAGGGATGGCGGAGAGGCCAGAAGACCTGAACCTTCCGAACGCGGTCATCACCCGCATCATCAAGGAAGCAGTGAGTGGAGAGGTTACTAATCACAGCCTTTCAATATAGGACATAAACAAGTACTTTGACATAGTGAAATAAAAGAAGAAGGAAATATTTCATGTGATTTTTTTATATTTAATTATGTGACGTTATTACATAGTTATTACTAGTGATATATGATAACTATACTTAGAGTTCATGTTAGAGGTACTTTACATTACTCTATACTTTTACACCGTTACATCTCAAATGGATATATTGTAGTTTCTACTCCCACCACAATTGTCTGACTGCAGTACTTTGTAGTTCCTTTTAAGATTTTAAATTTTAGATAATCTGAAAAGGTACTTCATATTGGATTATATTTAAAATTTGACAAAGCCGAAAAACAGGCTTTTGTTAAAACCAGGACAACAATGAAATATACAAGCTATGATGAATACCTATAGATTAAATTATTCATCAGCATAAAGTAGTTAGATTACCTCCTTCTTGAACAGCTTGAGTGGAAGCACTGGCCAAGACATTAATACGGTAATCCCAAAACACCCTATGGAATAGTAATACACCCATTGAAACCATTTTACAGTGTAAAAGTAAAGTACGTTTACACTGATACTTAAACTACGTTCTGCCTCTAATACTTAAGAAAGGTTTGGAATGCAGGCATTTTAGTTGTATGGAGTATTTTCACAGTGTGTTTTTAGTACTTTTTCTCGGATATAGGATCTGAATACTTTTCCACCACAGGATACTACTAATGCTGTTAGAAGATTATACTTCCTTTTTACTTTTAGCCCTGTTTTTTTTCCTCCACTCTAGACAAAGATTAATGGAAGATTAATGAAACTATATTATATCCATCAGTCAATCTAGTTCAGATGTTGGTAGCACGGTGGTGCAGTTTGAAGCAACCTTCTTCACAGCAGGTTCCTCACGAACCTGCTTGCGAAATCTCATACACCTTCAACTCCACGCCTCCTCTAGCTTTGCCTCTTGTCTTTGGTCGGAGCCACAGTCTCTTAACCAAACAGCAGAGCTGGAACTGTTAAGAACTGCTGAATTGGTCTACCGCCCACCCAATGTCCGCATGGATTGGCTCCACCAACCAAGGGACCCTGATCAGGATAAGCAGTTACAGAAAATGGAATGGAATAGTCCAGACTAGATTATTTAACCTTTTTTTGATCTATCTGATCATTATATGACAAAAACATGTTAATTGAGAGTGCAGCTGTGCAGAAAGGGTCTGGTCCTAAAATGTAACTGGAGAGGAATTCCCCCCATCCGTGGAACATGTTCTGTTTAGCATATTTATGTTGAACCACTCCCAACTTCCATCTTCTTACCTATTTCAAATTTGACAAAAAGTGATGTGGTAATGGTTTAAAACACGAGCCAGCGCTCCCCCACTCACACACATTAATTCAGCGGTGGTAGATGCTACCATGCAAGGCTTGTCAGGAGCGATAACCATTTAGTCACCAATCACATTGGGAGCAATTTTTGGCATCTGTATCTTGCTCAAGAACATTTCCACGTATAGGCTGCAGGGGCCGGCGATGAAAATACAGATCCTCTATTAAGCGGAGGACTGTTACACCCCCTGAACGACAATTTTCACCCCTATGCCTAGATCAAACCACCAATCAGTATGTCCTGACCGCTGAAGGCCTCCATCAGAGTTTCTTCTGCCGTGTCCCTGATCAAATATCTTTAAAGTCCTTTCCACAATTTTTTCCATCCTCCAGAACGATACTTGGTCTTGGGTTACATTTACTCGATGCTCAGATTAGAATAAATCACTCTTTATGCTCTTTCTGTGTCTTCTCTAATCACTTTTCTTTTTTTGGGGGGGGTTGCACCTTGTCACATCACAGCCCGCTTTTTGTCTACGGTCTATGTTGTTTTCATATTTAAGTCAAATTCCCCTCAAGTTAATTTGGACAAGTAAAACATTTGTGGTGCACATCCAGATGCCCGTCGCAGTGAAGACACCTATTCAATGAACGGCACAAACAGAGCATCTGTGTTAGTGTTCGTTATGATCCATACCATCAGAAAAAGATGATTATACTTACAAATGACCTGGCATGCGTCTCCAATTTAAGTCAGCGTCAACTGAAGACAATAATGCAAGATTCATGAATCCAATCTGGGACTTTTGTTATTTTCTTCTTAGTGAGCCAGAAATGAGACCCCGTGTTACACAAAACTGCACCCCTTCATCTGTTACTGTTTACCTCCGTGGCAAGGGGATTGTGGCTGTTTATTTTTTTCCCAGCCTGCCTGTGTTTACTGATGAAATGCTTGTAATCTGAGATAAACTCCTCCACAACGTTTGTTTTCCCAAACAGCTCCCAGATGGGGTGAACGTGTCGAAAGAAGCCAGGAGAGCCATCTCCCAAGCTGCCAGCGTGTTTGTGCTGTATGCCACATCCTGGTGAGGAAAGAGAAAAGTCTCATTTACAAAATCCAACAGTCAAATATTAATTCTCAAAATGATTTTAGATCCGAGGGATTGAGCCTTTTTTTTTAAAAAAGATGTTCCGTTACACCCCTCCGTCTTCTAATGCTGAAGATCTCTTCTCTTGGTTTACTTGTCACAGTGCAAACAACTTTGCCATGAAAGCCAAGAGGAAAACTCTGAACGCAGGAGATGTTTTGGCTGCGATGGAGGAAATGGAGTTTGAGCGATTCCTGGAGCCTCTCAGAGAAGCTTTGGAAGGTCAGTGCATCAGTGAGCCATTAAGGATCGGACGACACATGAAAGGTGATGGATGCTCGTATCGGTCCTCCTCAGTCCGACTGCGTCTGCAGACCACCTCGCCCAGTTCCCGATACTCAGTCTGCCCTGATGATTTTGAACTGTCACAAAGACACGGATAGATGTATTTCTGTTCAGACGTATAACATCGGTCTGATTTTGCACCTCAAAACCGATATAAAATTAGAACCGCGAACAGCATTTGTCGGGCCTTCGCACCTGGCCGCCTGTCAAAGCACGCCGGCTCCCGATCTCCCGCAAGTAAAAATGTGTTAGGCTGTTGATGCTGTACGCAAACTGCATAAGGAACCCGGTGCATACATTTCACATTACTCAAATTATATTCGTCACTCGTGGCTTACTTCCTGTTGCCTGTTCTTCCTTCCTGTTGGCACTCTCACTGTAAATTAATATTGTCCAATGGTCTTTAGGGCTAGAATTCTTTATTTTTTGTTTCCTCAGCTGCTTTTGCTGTATCTTTCCGGGTAGCTATGAAACTTTTGGTGCATATAATGAAATACTGATAAGACAGCATTTTCGGTGCAAATCCAATACACTCATCATCTTGCTACACGGCCAGAGACCTATTCACTGAAAGAAGAAGCTCAAGGCTCAATAGCAAATAGCCGCCACCATCTTAGGAATCTTACGGGTCCTGAAACTGAAAGCCTGGGCAATCGCCTGGACAGCAGCTTTACCTTTCAATACAATACAAACGGCTGACTAGGATTGACATGTTTACCGTTACCACGACAACATAAACACACACCACGTGTGAAGCAGATGTTAGATAGGGCCTTTACGTCATATCTCAGGGATAATATCCGTAAAATACAGACTTCCTATCGCATCTGAATGCAGTGCAGGAAATATTGTGTCTTTATTTCATTAAGATGGCAAAAATGATCCTCCTTAAATTGATTGAGGTGTTCAATAAAAAAGATGTTCAAGTTATTTCTCTCAACTAAAGGGTGGCTGTTTGTGTTTTCACCAGTGTACAAGAAGGGCCAGAAAGGAAAGAAGGAGGTGACCGAGCAGAGGCGCAAAGATAAAGAGAAGAAGGCCGACTCCGAGAACGATAAGAGCAGGGAGGAGGAAGAGGAGGAGGAGGAAGAGCGCATGGAGGAGGAGCCCGAGGCGGATAACGAAGCAGAGGAGGAGGAGGAGTCGTCGGAGAACTGATTAAGCTACGGCGACTGAATGAACTGAGTTTCCATAAATGCCTCCTCTGAGGGGCGTCGCCGGCTGGACGTGATGCGTGAATGTGATGTTCGGTCATCAGAGAGCCGCCACAATCTGATACGAATTTTTTTGAAGCGGCGTTTTCTAACACGACAACAAAAGAAGACAGCAGGGACCTCCTCGTCTTTGCTCGCTCATTTTGTACTTCGATTTGTCTTTGATACAAATACTGATTTCTTTTTCATCAGCATTTCTTGACTGTTAATGTTTTGTAGTTGTTATTAACAGAAGGTTAAATACGAGACGCTGATTCTGACTATCCTCATTTAAAAAAACACAGTCTAACACTGGAGGGATTGAGAGGGGGCTTGGTTCAAAACATTTAACATTCAGTCATGGGACGATTGGATTTAAATCAAAGCTTTCGTCATGGAAAACTATCTAGTTCTTGAAGTGAAATCACCCGAAGGTCAGGCTGTTTATTTTACATGGATGCACACAGTCAAACATAACAAAACCTTTTGCCTAATGTTATGCAGACATTTTGTCACTATTTTCCCTCTTTGGGTTCAGGCAAGAGAGACAAACCTTCTTCCCCCCCCCCGACGTATATCAATAAGCCTTAGACGTCACTGACTCATCTTGCTTCAACTTCAGCTGCCTAATATTTGATGGGCAACCAGATAATCCATGTTATTCTGATTTCGCTTGGTTGTTATGGCTGCTGGGTGTATAGTAGTACAAAACACTAATACAAAGTATTTCTTTCTGTAAAGAAAGGGGGGCTGGATTTGTGGACCACCTGCTTAACCGACAGAATGAAAGGTCCCAATTTCCATATTTAATGGATATTTCATTTGGGCTGCCAACAGCTTGATTTTGAACTGATTATGAAACATGGTTTCATGTCTGGAAAAATTTCCAGATCACTTTTTCAAATCTCAAACCTGTTCCGTCTATTAAATAGGCTTCTGTCTTGAGGGAATTTTAACCAGTCGGAACTCTGCGCTTATTAAATTTGACACAATTTCTTAAAACCTATTGCTTCATCTCAGTGAGATTAAGAGAAAGAATTCTTTGTCAGTCATACACAGTACAACAGTGAAATTTATTTCTCTGCATTTGACCCATCCCTGAGGGAGCAGTGGGCAGCCCCTTGTGAAGCGCCCCTGGAGCTAAGGTTTCAGGGTCTTGCTCAAGGACCCTAGTGGGATTTGAACCGGTTACCTTACGATTGGGAGACAGCCACTCTACCCACTGAGCCACAGCCGCCCCAATTGCACATAAAGCAGGGGCACACAACTCAGTACAGATTAACCAGGTCTGGACAGTCTCAAATGTGTTTCGCACCAGTTTATGTACAGACCAGTGAGATACCTGAGGAAGATGGTTGCATGTTTTCATCCTCCTAATCTTTGATAACTGATGTTTATTTTGAAGCAAGATTGTCACAAATGTATCTTATGTTTTCTCCTTCCTAGTCCCAGATATCAGAAGACATACAAACATGGAGCCTAAAATAATGCCTGGAACGATCCTTTACCTCACATTTTTGGGTTAAGTAATGTTAGCAATCTACCGTTTCTTTTAAATGTGTGTTAATTCATTTGATTAAAAGAAACCAAAAGGCTCAGTTTTATAGGAACATTTTATTCATGTCTTCAGTTTACTCAGAGGGACACTCGATTTTGCCGCCGTTGATGTCGTCGATGACATCGTGGGGGGGGCGTCCATCGATTGTGCATCCTACAGACTGAGCAGTCCCCAGGATCTCTTTGATGGACCCTGAAGGGAAACAATAGAAGTTTTCAGTTAAGGATACAAATGATTTTAGTCAATAAAACAGGAAGGAATTTGATAGATTTCGCAAAGTATCAGGTTTGCCTCTAATGAAAAGGATAATTAGGGACCAGGTTTAGTTCATAAAAACATTTCTGGAGCTACGCTGCTTCCTTTTCAGCTTTAATGACTTGTTCCAGACTTTTCGGCACAAAGTTGTCCATGAGTTCGAGCAACCCTGTTTCCTAAAGCCGGGTCAATCTGAGCCTCCACTGGATTACACTCAGTCACTCTGACAGACAGGCATAGTGGCGGGAGGCTGAATGGTCGGAGTGTAACGGATCAGACGCAACCGATCGATCATCTAACAAACCCAACAGAAGATTTCTCCTTGACTTTCTAGATCTTTCCAGAGGAGTCTGGCTTTGTTTAAAGCAATTACATCCCAGATAGATTTGGTATCATCTTCAGACCGGTTTGATTCTTTTTAACTGCCTGGCCAGGAAGCCAAAATGTTCTTTCCTGAATCTAAAAAGAAAAACACTTCAACTCTAAAAACTTATGAATAAGTTGTTGATAACATTTCCATTAGGCACATTTCCTCCTCTGTACGTGACCGAGCAGACTGGAGGCGCTCTAGTAAAAGCACCTTAGTAGTTTGATCATCCATCACTTTGAGATCTTATCTTCCTTGAGTTCTTAGACCATTTACTGGTTTTTATCTTGAATTTGGGAACAAATGGATTCATGACTCGATTCACTGACAGTCTACATTCATCCCTTCTCACAAAGGAATGCAGTGACATCACTGGAGTAGTCGACGTTTGGCCTGTGTCTTACCAGAGAGTTCCCTGGCGATGGAGCGCTCTCTCATTTGTCGAGCAATGTTCACAATCTCATCAAAGGTCACACTTCCGCTGTGCTTGACTGGAATAAACAGAAGAAACAAGGTCAATGCACTTCGTTTCCCGGTTAAATATATTAATGTCCGCTTCTTCCACTTGATGTCAAAGTCACTTACTGTTCTTGACCTTCTTCCTGTCACGCGGCGGCTCCTTCAGAGCCTTAATGATCAGAGCAGAGGCGGAGGGAACGACCTCGATCTGAAACAAAGCAGAGCGTCTGAAGTCAACGGCAGGTGGAAAACAGGGATTCGTACTATGGAAAAAAAGGAGCGCTCACATACCGTCGCCTGCCTGTTCATGATGGTCAGCTTGACGGTGATCCTCAGACCCTTCCAGTCACCGGTGGCCTTGGCAATGTCATCACCAACTTTCTTGGGAGACTGAAGAGACATCACAGAAAATTCAAGTTTAGATGAGATTGTAAAATAAGACAGATTGAAACTTTTTGAACCTCAGTTAGTGTTCCAGACTTTTCGGCACAAAGTTGTCCATGAGTTCGGGCAACCCTGTTTCCTAAAGCCGGGTCAATCTGAGCCTCCACTGGATTACACTCAGTCACTCTGACAGACAGGCATAGTGGCGGGAGGCTGGTTACGTCACAAAGAAAAGTCCGTACTCACCAGACCCAGAGGCCCGATTTTGGGGGCCAGAGCAGAGGTGGCTCCAACTTCTCCTCCTGTGCATCTCATGAACACTACGAGACAAAAGGAGAGAAGTGATATTACAGAATGGAATCATTCAGCATAGCTGAAATTTAGACAATACATGTTTGTACTGGATCTCATTTTGTGACAGAAAACCTCAAGTTGTCCCTCAGACGGGTTTATACTTAATACCATAACGAGACAAGAAATAGGAGGATGTTTCACGTTTGTGTAGTGCGTGCCATTGGTTTAATTTGCATAACTTGGTAAAATCATGACAAAACATTAACATACCTCTGCCAAGGAGACTCTCGCCCACCAAGTCTTGCAGTTTGTAGACGGTTAATTTAGTGCAGATCTATTAGACCGTTGCAGAGAAGCATTTCTCATGGCTTTCTAGTTTGCAAATGTAATACTCCCTTAACCAAAAAATTTACTATGATCCCGATGGTCCACTTCAGTTCAAACCACTTCCTTGATTAGAACTCAGTTCCCTGGAACTTGAAATTAACATTTAATTTCTTAATGTGGACCATTTGAATCTAGCAATTTTTACATCGAGTTGCCTCAAGTACCAATCACCTACACCAATCAGACATAACATTCTAACCACGACGAATTAAGTCAAATTCGACCTTGAAATATTGGAACCATTCACCCTTAATTTAATGACTAAAATGTTAATTTATATAATTCTGTCCGACTAATTAGGTTGACCCGACCCTCTTTGGCAGAGCTATCACTAATTTTGTTTGACTAAGGGATAAAATATGAAATACCAGTAACATTAAATCTATTACATCAATTACAGTCAACTAATGTATCACATTCTGTTGAATTGAGTCTACATCGTTTCATTAGACAACATTAAGACTTATTTCCAAAGATACCAAGTTAGCCATTAGCAGCTAGCTCGATTATACCACGTGGACTCATGATCTACAATTGTAATACATTTCCTTACTAAACACGCTACAAATCGATCTTATACCCAGAAACAAGAGTTAAACCATGCAAGCATCGAGTAAAAAACTATTCTTGGCTTCTGGGCCGGGTTCTGTGTCCCGACTTTACCGTGTTGTCTGCGCCGATAGCAGGCCGGTACACACCGAACGACTCCATGTTGTCTATGAACAACCGTCTGCTTTTGTCAGCCACCTGACTCTGAAAACATACCAGTCTTAATCTCGTTGGGGTCGAATTTGGGAGGCATGTTGCCGCTCTGGTGGTTGAGCTCAGTTGGTGATGGTGTCGGATGAACCCGGACTCGGGACGACCGATTACTGTTGCACCTTCACCGCTAAAGGGAGAAAGAAAGGACCGTCACAAGTCTCGCAGACCTTCATATAGACAAACTAAGTATCGCGAGACAGAAGGAAAGAGCGCGAGATTCTAAGGGGAAAAAAATCAAACTATTATTTTCTACCATAGGGACTCTGAAAGAAAATGAATATTTTATTTTCTTATTCAAAGTACATCTTAGCCGTGCATACAAATACGTAATAATTAGAAGGGTTATAACGCATTCATTTTGATTAATTAATTTCGATCAATTAATTACTAATCGAGATGAACAACAAAAAATATTTTTATCCAATAACGATACAAAATATTATATAACAGGAATAAAAAATAACACAGCATATTGGTTCAACACAACAAATATAAACTGAAAACAGTGCATTAACAAAAAATCGACATAAATTATATGGATATAATAAATTTTGACCACAAATTGAAGGTTCTCACAACTTTTAAAACTGCTTCGTTTCTAAAAAGAACAAAAAGAGGGTTCGATTTATTAACACCTGACATATATGGATTTAGACAGCAATTTAATCACATTGTATTGAAATAATTATTTCTCCAGTTCTTTTGTGTAGTCTGTGGAACAAAAAAACAAGTCTATTAGAAAAAGTAAAAAAGCATCATAGATACGGCTCAATATTAAAAGACAGATATCTTGCCATTGCTTCCGACACCATAAAAATAAATTAACATATTCACGCCTTGAATAAGGAGGGTTGCGTCAGGAAGGGGATCCTGTGTGAAACCTGTGCCAAATCTATATGCGGAACGCAAAACTGATTTCCAAACCAGATCAGTCATGGCCCCTGCTTAACAAATACCGTCACTGGTGCAGTTACCCATTATCTTACCGACCTATGGATGGAAATAGTTGACCCGCTGTGGCGACCCCGACAGGGTGCAGAAGAAAGAAGAAGAAGAAGTTGTCTTAATTCTGTCGACCGGTCACGTCTACATCAGCTTAAAAATGACGGATGCAGATGACTACTTGTTACTAAACGGGTCATTTGTTCTCTCCTACGCCGTATTCAACGACCTCATACTACATCAGAACCTATGCGTGTATAAAAAGCTAATCATACATGGCCGACATGCCCCTGTCGGCCATGTATGATTAGCTGTATGTATGATTAGCTCATGCTGCAAAAAACCACAGCTCAACACATTAAAAAAAACGAACCGCAAAAGCCACGAGACAACAGAAGTGTCCATCAAAGTGAGGCCTCCATCCTGAAGAAAACTCTTAACTAGCCATTTTAATAGCTTTTATATGCGACATTCTGACCGTTGTGTACTCGTTGCCTTGGCGACAACTGAGGTCAGCATGCACGATGGTTGTTAAGAGTTTTCTTCAGCCAGTATAATATATGATATATAATATGTCTTGTAGTATGAGCTGCTGTTATACTGAGGACCTGATAAGGAAAATAGCTTAATTGTGCAAAATTGAAACTGAAACCTATAAAACTGGAAGAAAATATAAACCAGCAGAGACAATCGAATCAAAGTCAAATGATAGACATACTGTATGGAAGGAGGTAAATAAACTTATCATAATAAACACATATAAAATCTGACATCTTTGAAAGGGATTAGGGAAGGAATATGTTTAATCCTTCGCCTCATTAACTCGTCTCTTCGTCTAATATTCATATATATTAACTCATTAAGTAGGCATGCTCATGGATTTACATGCAAACAACACAGTTACACACATACATGTTTACACACAGCGCCGGGGATAAAGCCCTGTCGGATCTTCGTACGACAACATGAGTAAACCCGAAATATGTGTTTAAAATGATCATTTTATTCAATAAGACATAAAATTTATCAAAAACTTAAAGGATTCCCAGTGTCGTTTAGTTCCTATGATTGCTAAGACTTTTCGCAATCATAAAAAATACTTTTTTCACACAGATCCAGTTGGTTTTGGATTACCATTAAGGGTTTGATAAATAAAATCATTATTATATCACCAGAAAAGGAATTCTCATCGTCGCTGTAGATCCTTCATGTTAGCACGATAACTCAAAAACAGTTTTATCAATGATTTCAAAGTTTTATAACCACATAGACCTCAGTGCGAGGAAGAACTGGAGTGATTTTGGGAAAGGTCAGTTGTATATATTTCCGACACTAAAGAGAGCTCTATCTCCAAAATTGTCAGGCCATAATTTCTCAATGGTTGGTCCGTTTAAGCCTAAATTTGGTGTTAATTAATCAATCTAAGGATATCTATCTTGTATACATCAAAATGTAATCTATTTTTTGATTGTTTACTCACTATGGGGAGCTCTTTAAGAAAAACAAAGTTTTTTCGGACAAACAACAGACTTCCTTACTGTGGGTCCGTTGTGCATATGACTCAAGAAGATCCATCTTATATCATCATTTCACCCTAGTAGTTCAAACTAAAACCACCAGGGGGAGCTTTATTTGAAAAAAAGCCACAATACTGTTTTCCGGACAAAACTCAAAAAATATTCATGGCTCATTTTCAAATTTTATACCTAAATAGACCTCAGTTTTAGGAAGAACTGGAGTGTTTTGGAAAAAAAGTCAGATGTAACGTTTCAACACTAGTAGGACCTTTGTCTCTGAAAGTTCTTGGACCATTCTTGGACCAATTTCACAACCCTTTGTCCCATTTAGTCCAAATTGGCTGCATATGAATTGACTCCAGAAGATCTTTCTTGGATATATAATATTTGACTCTGGTAGTTCATATTTTAGTCACTAGAGGGAGCTATATATGAGAAACACTGTTTTCTGGGTACAATTAAAAAAGTATGTGATGGATCATTTTCCAATTTTATGCCCCCATATACCTTAGTGCGAGGAAGAACTGGATCTATTTTGGGAAAGACCTGTTGTTTCCCAACCATTCCCAAATTTGGTGCATATGAATGGACTCCCAGAACCAGACCCAGATCCAGATTGTATATACAGTACATTTTATTTTACTCCAATAGTTGCTGTTGGGGAGGTCAACATATGTCGAGTTAAAAACTTGTATTTTACGTTAATTCAGGTTAAATTTGAAGATCTGAGTCCGGAACTTTTCCACTTTTATTCACAAATATTTGATCATTTTGTCGCTGGTGTGAAGTTATTTTCTGAGCGGCTTCATGAACCCAGAGGAGGTCAGAGTGCAGCATGTGGGCGCTGAGTGGATGAACGTCCTCTGTAGCAGCAAAGTGAGGAGCCTGAAGCTGGGATGTAAAAGCAGTGAGTCACTGTTTTAGCGCGTATCACTGAAGTGTTGGTCATTTTGTGCAGGTTTCTGTCAGCTGCATCATTAACGGCTCTGGGTTGAACGTTTGATTCCTGAAGGGGTTTTTGACTCAGAGCTGCACAACAGGAATAGAAACAGAACACAAGAGGGAGTAAGTGGGTGAGAAGCAGAGATCACCACCGCTCTGCTGTTTGATATGCATCATGGAAATCTAAGCAAGGAGTTTGAAATTCACAGGAGAGAAAGGTCTGTCCATCCCGAGAAATGAACACCTCTAAATATCCCTTTATTTGAAACCATTATCTTTATAATCGCTTCATGTGGAAAATGGGTTTAAGTGGCAGTTGAAATTTTGTAAAGATGAATAATTAATGATGAACACTGTTTAATATTAGCTGAATATTTTTCTTAAACTGCATCCCTGGCAGAGGTTGGTGATGATGATGATGAAGATGATGATGAAGATGGTGACTCCTTCAGTGATCTCATGTTACAGAAGCATGATTCACCAACGAGTCCGGTTTCGTTCCTGCAGACCAGACGGCAGAATGTGATGTGATTACGTTTCCGCTCTCCTGTTTTCTTGTGAGTGTGTTGGGCTTTTGATGCTCTCTTTGTGAGGACCAAGATCAGTATCTAGTGAGGACGGTTCTGCAGGGTATGGACATTTGAGAAGGTCCTATACTTCCACTGGACTGGTCAAAAGTTAGGATTTGCTTTTAAGGTTGTTATTAAATTTGAGTTTGCATGTCACATTTTAAACAATAATGAAGCCACTGGTAAAATGCAAGAAAGCCAAGATGACTACATATCCCAGAATGCAACTTTGAAATGCAGCTCTTACTATTACTTTTTTTTTTTTTCCTATAATCTTGGTTTTTTTCTGATTTAATATAAGTTATCTTGGGTGGAGTTAAATTCTTGTTACTGAATAATTGATTTGTCATAACACCACTGGGGGGCTAATTCAAGTCTGTTTTTAAATAAATATTGACCCAGTTTGACCCTCAATTGGGAGACATATTTAAATTTTTGCCTCGTCTGTGATCCAGTTTGACATCCCGGACTTAAAGGAACAGTTCACTCAAAAAAAGAAGTTGAATCATCATCTACACAGTGAAGTTTCTTAGATGGCACAATACTGGGTGTTGTACAGACATAAGACAATAATGAAACCAGAGTCATTTGCAGATGAAGCATCCCCTCCAGCGTCCTACAAAACTTCAAACTGCATCAGAATAATTTCCTCCGTTCCTCTGGTGAGTCTACTAATGGTTACGTTTTGGATATATGCAAGGCAGAAGATGACTAACATTCCGCGTCACCTTAAAATCCCATTTCTATGGAAATGGTAAACAATACATTTTTATGAAGAGCTCCGAATGTCTGAAGGCACAACTACTTATCCTAATTAACCCTTTAATGTCCTCACCAAGTTAGGAAACATAATGGAAAAATGATTTATTTGCATAAGTTATGTCTTTGGGGCAGCTATTAATGTCTCTGAATTTACCATAAAGTGAAAAACGGTTTCAAAAAGCAAGTTTTTAAACAGTAAAAAAAAAAAAAAATCTAAATCAGGCAGGAAATTATTTCATGATGAAATTTCGTATTTGTCATAGAACATAGTCAACTATTTTCAATAATAAGTTTAATAAAGCAACTACTTGACAACTTTTTTGGTTGTATTAAGTTTCTTTTTTTAAATTTGTCCTCACATGCTTAAATATGCCAACAAATCCTACTCATGGAATAGGACGTAGCCACGGCTAATGCCTCCTCCTCGGTGGCCCCTTTGACCTGTGGTGTCCCCCAGGGCTCCATCCTTGGTCCCTTACCCTTTGGCAGATGCATGATGCCACTTGGTCATATTATAAACAACATCAGTCCATTTTTCAATGCAAAAATAGACACTCAAAATGAGCTCAACCAACAGTTGAGAAGGACATTAAAGGCTTTAATATACAGCAATCAAACATTTGTAAAGCCGGTATGGTTAGTTTTACGATATGACTCTCATCATCATTTTAAGGTCAGGAAGTTGATGACTCTGTGCAGCTCTTACGGCGTAATCCAGGTCTCCAAAATCCATTCAGACCATTTCATTAGCTGGAACCTTCACTTAACTTGAAGAGTTTGTGCACAAATATGACTTTTACCGACGACTCCAGTCTCTAAATGACTGAAGTATCTGAATATCATTCCTCATTAGAGACACATTTAAAATCCGATGTTTAAACCATGAGCCCACCTTAAAGAATAACTTCAGCAGTGGAGCCCTCATCAAACAAATGCTGAAGAGAACACTAAAAGCCTACGATGAAGAGTGGCAGTGGGTCGTTGGTTTGCTTCATCGGGCTGGAATCCCGCAGTGTGAAGAGGGTAAGATGGATTCCACCACGGACCAGGAAATACTAGACGTGTTTGCTATCTGTAAGGACGCACCAGACCGCGTTGCAGGTAATTTAGACCGAACATGTGCGAAAGGTTAGATTAATAGTTGTATGAGCGTCACTGAGGCACAAGTGTGTGAGAAGATAGTCTTGCTGGCGGAACTTCCGAAAGATCTCAATTCATCCAGCCGTAACTTTGAAAGGAGGAAAGTTCTCTGTGGCGCCGTCGTTCGGTTTGTTCCTTGTAGGTTACCATACAAACATGGGATCGCCTCCGTGGAAGATGACCCAATCCCCAACGGCGATATAAAGGGCTTTTTTTCCAAGCTAACATTAAAAAATACATTTGTATTGTATTCTATTTATTCAAAGAGATTCTACCCACTTTCATTTTACATCTGTTGTAAATGTTGGGATATTTGTTGTATTGAGCAACTGAGATCCTTCTCATGAGATTTAATGATAACAAACAGCTCATAAATAGTTTATTTTGTCAATAAAGTTCATATACCTTATAGTGAAGTCTGAGTGATTTAGCAACAAGCATTAAATATAGTGCGGCTGGGACTCCTGATGATTGCTCAGGTGTGTGTGAGTGTGTTAGTGTGTGAGTACAGGAAAAAAAGGATGTTCTTGGATATAAGCAAACGGAGCCTGAGGCAGAACTATCCAGTCTCTCAGTGTGAGACCTCATTTGTTAAACTTGAAGGACTGATTCCACTTCTCCTTCTTGACCTTTTGCTGGTGTTTGTTTTCCCCCAATCAGCAGCTCCCCTCCACTTGTTCTTTTACTGTGATTTCTCCGCTGCACTATTTCCTCTATTGATTTTTGTCTCTCCAAACTCAGCTGCAGCTGAGGGGAATCAACGCTTCGCTCTCAGCTGTCTGGTCTAACTGGATTTTAAAGAGGGGAAGAAATTGTGTTTGGATTTCTGCCGCTCGCTCATGCCGATCCGTGAGCGGGTTTATCAATAGTTACAAACCCTGGGCAGATGGTTCATGATTGGGTTTGAGAGAAGGACGTCGATGGAGCAACTTTAATCTGCACTTCATTTAGAGATCAATCCTGTCTTCACTACAAGCCATTCAATAGAGCGTGTTCCTCTTCTGAGGCCCAACAGACCTTTTTTCCCTGTAAATGTATTTTACAGGGAGTGTATATGTGTGTGTATATGAATATAGATGTGTGTGTGTATATATGTATATATATATTTATGATATGTATGTATGTATGTATGTATGTATGTATGTGTATTATTATTATTATGTATGTATGTATGTATGTATGTATGTATGTATGTATGTATGTATGTATGTATGTATGTATGTATGTATGTATGTATATATAAGCATGTATACATACATACATACATATGTATGTATACATGCTTATGTATGTACACATACAGTATATATATATATATATATATATATATATACATACATATGCATAATGTTTATATATAATGTACAGACCACTCACATTCATACAGGTAACTTCAGTGAACTCTCCAGTCACCAATTCACCCATCACCTTTGGACTGTGGGAGGAAGCCAGAGTACTTTGGGAACCCATTCAAAACAAGTAGAAGATAAAAACACAAACACAGGGCTCAGGTGGATTTGAACCCTGAACCTTTTTGCTTCTTGAGTTTCTATTTCTATAATATGACCGGCTGGCATCGTGCTAGAGAGTAAGGGGACCAAAGATGGAGCCCTGGGGGACACCACAGGTCAAAAGGGCGACCGAGGAGGAGTCTTTAACCATGGCTTTTAAAATAAACCTATTCGATAAGTAAGATTCATTTTTTGGCATATTAAATTATGAAGGGATTCACTAAACAGAATTATGTGACTTGATTTTTTCAAATGTATCAGAGTTAGCCAAAAGGCTTTTTTCCAACCGCAGAGTTAGCCAAAAGGCTTTTTTCCAACCGCAGTCCCCGGACAAGTTGTTTGAGCCAAGATCGACTGTTTCCTTGAAATATAAAATATCATCATTTGATTGAGTTGGATTTTTTTTCTTACAAATGAAAAAAAATGCTTTTTCGTTTCAATATTTTGTTTTATGGTAAATTTTTAGTCTATATGAAAATAAAACTCATAAATGACCCAAAGAAATAAAAACATACAAATAGGCTTCTCTTTTTTTTTGGTATTGTCATGTGTAGCGTCTGCCAGACGGCAGCAGTGCGAAGGCTGTGTGCTGGGGCTGGGGGTGTGTAGGGTCCGTGGTGATGTTGTGTGACCTCTTCATGACCCCTGTGTCATATGTGTGCTGAAGTGATGGGAAGGCTGGTCCACAGAAGTGTTGTGCAGGTTAAATCACACGTCGGACCGCCTTCCTGTCCTGTGTGATTGATGAAGTTGATGAAGAAGTATAGAGACGTCAGGAAGAGCTGCATCGCGTCTTTGTGGATTGAGCGGAAAGCGTTTGACGGAAGAATTGTGGGATTGCACGGAGAGAAGATAGAAGTAGATTCAAGAAGAAGCATAGAAGAAGAAGAAGAAGAAGAAAAAGTTTCATATAAAACGGTACGGGTTAGATTCTGTCGGAGGAAGCTGTGGGTCTCGTCCTTGACTTCATACTCCTGCAGGTCTCCCAGTGGGCCGAGGTGTTAGAGACAGTGCAGGGGCAGTATGCTGTCCTTCATGATGCGGGGGGGGGGGGGGGGGGGGGGGGGGGGGGGGGGGGGGGGGCGCGGGGGGGGGGGGGGGGGGGGCGGGGGGGGGGGGGGGGGGGGGGGGCTCCTGATGACCCTGGTGGTGCAAATGTCCTGAAGTGATGACCCAGAAATGAGCTGTGAAGTTTTTATCACACGCTGCAGAGCCTTTCCTGCCCTGAGCAGTGCCCTTCATGGACATTATGGACAGCCATATAAAGGAGTACACTCGGCTGGGATTGTGTGATTTTGTTAAGTTATAGGGTTCTGTACGACCAGGTTTAGTGGGTATGGGTTCTGATGTGGGTTCTGAAGAGATTTAGAGATTTTCACCCTCTCTACCTCTGTCTCACCGATGTGTTGCTCCGTCCTAGGACCAACAACCAACTCTTTGGTCTTGTCTGCATTTAGAGAGAGACTATTTTCTTGACCCCAGGCCACCACCACTCCTGCCACCTCTCTTTCATATACTCCACCCCTCCCCTCATCCACCCATTGACTGTGGCGTCATCTTTCATTATAATGCTGTCGTCATGGGTGTGGAGGGTGTATATCAGTATGTTCGAGTGGTGCAGGGTATGTATGAGAGCAGTAGGACGCAGTGAGGTGTGTGGTAGGAGGGACGAATGGGTTTGAGGTAGATGTGGGACTGCATCAAGGATCGACTCTGAGCCCCCTCTTGCTTGCTATGGTGATGGCCGGGCTGACAGATGAGGTCAGGTCTCTGTGGACCTGAGATTATGATCTGTCGTGAGTACGGGGATCAGGTGGACCTTTGTCTCCTAGGTAAGACATACTTGGAGACAAAGTAAGAGAGGCAACATTGAGATGGTTTGGACACGTGAAAAGGAGGGATAATGGATCTATCGGGTATAGGGAGGCTGGAGATGGAGCTGCCAGGCAGGAGAAATAGAAGAACAGCAAAGAGGAGGTTTCTGAATGTGGTGAAAGAAGACATGCAGTTGGTTGTCGTGACAGAGGAAGATAAGGACAAGACGATCCCATGTGACGACCCCTAAAGGGAACAATCCAGATAAATCCTGTAGACTGTGATGATAAACAGAGAGCATGTGACACTCCAGCCATCACTGTTTGGTATGTAGAAGCACCTGTTTGTTTGCCGTGTTGCCAGATGGCTCCACTCTGATGGTTTGTGCTTGTTCAGGTAGAAAATGCCAACAGGAGGGAACAGCCAGCCCGTCAAAAACAAAAACCCTGTGCTGCGAGGCTGACTGATCTATGTTTACTGGAAACACTGTCGCTCAGCTGCAGCAGGAGAAAAAACGAAAAGGTGAGAGATTTATGAGGAAAAGTATGTTTTGAGACAAGACAGAAGAAAAAAACAACAGAAGCAAAGGATAAGAGATTGAACTGCAGCAAACATAAAGATTAAGACTCTGCGGGGATTACTACGTCTCCTGGTTTGCAGACATTTACAAGATATTACGTAACCGAAGACGAACAAACCGAAACCTTCTGAGACGCTACCGTTAAATTGGGACTTTTTTACTATTTGGAAGCAGACTGTTGTTTTCTTTTCAGGGTTGTGAGGACTGGAGCATATGGAGAATAAATGAATGTTGTTATTCTCTCATGTGCATCAATTAAGTAGAACATCTTCAGAAGCAGGAAGTTGGCCAGGTCGGCCAGTTGCACACTTTGCCAAAATCAAAAGAAATTCCAGAATGTGATTGATCTCATCAGTCTGGTAGGGGGTCTAAAGGTGAAAGCTCCCTCAGGAAGTCACAGAAGATCCAAAGATAGCTCAATATAGGTCAGAGTTCATGACTTGGCATCATGGGAAAGTGATAAGGAAAAAGCCACTGGTAACTCAGAAGAAGATTAAGGCTGGTCTGAATTTACCCACAACACACCTTCTTGACCCTCAGAGGTTCTGGGAGAAACTCCTCTGGACTGATGAGTGGAACGTTGAACTGTTTGAAGACAGGTGTTAAATTAAATGTATTATTATTATTATTATTAAGGAAATGAAAATACTACCTTTGCCCGACGTTTCTCCTCATTTATATCTGGCGAATGATGGGCGCAGGGTTCTGTCTGAAGGACCAGATAGACTGACCCGGTAGATTTGGCCGAATTTGTACGCATATAATGATCCTGTTGGATCTGAATGGCGAGATTTTGGGTTTCAGTCTCACACCTGAGCGTGCCGGGATCTTCTACGTTCTAACAGACCTGTCTGTAAAAAACCCATATATTCACATAATCACACCTGAGACTCCTCGAGTGAATTCCCTTTCTTCAAATGATCAAATGACAAGATTTCTATTCAGCACCAGGGGTCCCGTTTCATCTGGTGTGACCCAAACACAGGATTCCACTAGAAGAACATGAGACCTACGGTCAAACATGGAGGTGGCAGTGGAATGTTGTGGAGATGCTTTGCTGCTTCAGGACGACTCAACATCATTGAGGGAAACATGAATTCTGATTTGAGTAAGAAATTCCCCCACTGGTGGTTTAGGTAATGAAGAACCTTTTTGCCCCGTTCAATAAAATAATGGGTAAAAACATTAATTTTGTGTTGACTGAGGAGGTTTTATGTGAAACATAGTTTGAAGATCGGACTCTTAAGTCTGAGTTACACACGATTAGCCAAATTAGAAACAGTCTGATATGGAAATGACGAAGGCAAGAGTATCGATTCGCTTTCATGAAATTGATGAGTTAAGGTAAATTATGCAGTATAGTGTATTTGTAGTTTAACATATGAAAGGATCAGCATGTTTACAGTAGGACGCGTCCTGTTTGAGATGCTGCTCGGGTCAAAGAGCTTGAAAGCCGAGTCGGGGGCTGAAACAGAGGGTAGCTGGTCAATAAATGTAAAAGGAGACCTGGCCTATATAATCTGATTCCCTGCAGAGGGCTTCCTCCATCAATGCTCCACGGACTCCCTCTCTGCCTTCATCCCATTATGAGAAACAGGAGACAGACGGGGCCGACGCAACAAACAAAGGCTGAATGCTAAATGAAGCAAAGCTCACGTTGACTTTCCATATTAATGAAATACGTTTTAAAGGAGACTTTAGAGGAGCCGATAAGGCCGGGATTTGAGGCGGGGTTTAATTAGCGAGTGTTTGTGCTTGAATCAAGGGTTATCTGTTGCCCTTCTTCACCGCTCCCCTTAGTGATTTGGCACAAATTACAGGAGCAGAACAATCCCTCAGGAGATTGCTTTAATTTCTCCTGTGAGAAGGATTCCGCTGAACCGTGTCAACCTTCAGCACCGTCTGCAAATTAAGATGTAAACAAAATGAAATGAAAGGCTGGAAGTCATCGTCGTCAGCTCGCCGCTCCCAAAAAAGAAGTTAAACAGTGTTTTGAAATGCAAATAAGCTGCTGCCAGAAAACAAACTTCCCTGCAGCGTTTCAAAGCAGTTTATCATCGAAACGTCGCGTTGGTACCGGAAGAAGTTCGGTCGGGTTTTTGCTCTGCATCAACTTTCTTTTAATAATAATAATAATAATACATTTAATTTATAATGCACTTTACATTTGGATCAAATCTCAAGGTGCTATTTTAGAGCATCTATAAGCAAGAAGCGTGTAATCTGATGTGTATGTCTGATGGTGCCATCATTCCATATACTGTGATATAATGCAACCCTGGTAGCACAGTGGCATCATGGGTAGCAGTGTTCCCTCATAGCAAAAGGACTCAAGGTTCAAATCCACCTGGGAAATGGGGAACTCTCTGTACCTTTCAGTTCCCTCTGGGCGCTCTGGCTCGCTCCCACTGTGGCCCCGTGATGAACTGGAAAACCGCCTATCTTTGTACAGTGTAGGGATACGAAGGAGCTAGAGCCATCAGTGCATCACAGTCACACTTACCAACTGCATGTCCTCTCTCACCACATCCAGAAACCTCTATGGTCTATCTCTTTTTCTCCTGCCTTGCAGCTCCATCTCCAGCATCCTTCTAGCAATAGATCCACCGTACCTCTTCTTCACTTGTCCAAACCATCTCCGTCTGATGTCTCTGAATTTGTCTCCACGACTTCTAACCTGGGATGTCCCTCTGATGTGCTCATTTCTAATTCTGTCCAGCCTCCTCACCCCAGCCTCCTCACCCCAGGAGGCTGCTCAGGAGACAGCTCTACATCCCTTCTTGGTCAGAGCCACCGTCTCTAAACCATCCAGCAGAGCTGCTCTCCCCACCATCTTGTAAACCTTTCCCTTCACTCCTGCTGCTACTCTTCTGTCACAGATAACTCCTTACATTCTTCTCCACCTGATCCACCCAACACGCCCTTGCTTCCTCACATATTTTCCACACTCTCCATTGCTCTGAATAGTTGACCCCAAGTCCTCTAACTCCTACACCTTCTCCACCTCTATTCCTTGCATCCTCACCGTTCCACCTGCCTCCCTTTCATTCACACATTATTCTGTCGTTCCGCGACTGACCTTCATTCCTAGTTTTCTTCCACCTGCTCCCTGCTCTCACTACAGATCCCAATGTCATCCTGGAACATCATCGACCACGGAGACTCCTGCCTGACCACATCTGTCAAACTGTCCATCACTAAAGCAAACAAAAAAGGGGCTCAGAGCTGATCCTTGATGCAGTCCCACTTCCAGCTTGAACCCATCCGTCACTCCTACTGCTGTCAAACTGCTCTCATACGTATCACGTACCACACTAACACACTTCTGTGACTCCAGACTTCCTCAAGCAATCCCACAGTTCCTCTTTCGGACTCTGTTGTACATTTTCTCTAAATCCACAGAGACACAATGGAACTCCTTCTGGACTTCTCTTTACTTCTCCATCAGCACCATCAAAGCAAACATTGCGTCTGAACTAGTGTTTCTTGGCCTGAAACCAAACTGCGGCTCACAAACTGTCACCACTTTTTTCTTTTCTTAACCAAACATCCACTTCTCTTTCCCAGATCCTCATTGTTCATCATCTCCATGCCTCTGACAGAAAAATAAACATTGGAAATAAAGATTGTCGCTCACATTGGTGTTTCTTACGTGAGAAAAACGAAGATGCCACCGTGGTGACTTGGTCACCGTGAGTTTTAAAAAATTGCATTGTCCTCTCATTATCGTCTTTTTCTCATCGTGAACGAAAGTGTATAAAAGATTTTTCATAATAGTTGTGCTGAAAAATGTTGCTACTAGTAAACTGAGTGCCCCCTAACGTAACCCTTATTGAAAATGTAATTACTTCTGCTCCAGTTAGTGCCCCAGCATGCTTCCGCGGGCTCGTTACTTGTTCCCAACATGCTCTCTGGCTGGTCGCCCCCCCTCCTTGTGGATTATCACGTAATCCCTGATATTCATCAGACTCTGAGGTCGAGCGGTCATCTCATTACAGTTGTGCAACATGACTCTGATCCTGTGGATATGAACTGGATCATACTGGTCTTAAAGAGGCGCGCACACAAAGTTCAACAGGGAGACACGTCTGATCAACTTCCTGCTCTCAAGGGACTGTGATTAAATACGCCAATACTCCTCAGACCCGCTCGATGTGTCAACTCTGCATCACATGACCTTACATCCATCACATTAGCGACCTTCTTGACAAATCCATGTCCCAGCACTCTTAGGAGAATTTCACAGTGAGGCTAATTAAATCATGGAAAACGTTTGAGCGTTTGGAGTTAATCAACAAATAAAGTTAAAAAGAAAACAGACACCTGTCAACAGACTTGAGGTAAGACTGTGTTCAAGATGGCGGTAAACTCAGTAATCTCAATTGGAAATGTGCAAACTCTGACAAACCTGCAGTTTCATGGTCAACGTGCTAAAGAAAATACTGAAAAGCATTTAAGTTCTGGCTCTAGTGCCTCTGTGGCCTAATGACTTGGCTCTAGTGCCTCTGTGGCCTAATGACTTGGCTCTAGTGCCTCTGTGGCCTAATGACTTGGCTCTAGTGCCTCTGTGACCTAATGACTTGGCTCTAGTAACTCTGCGGTACGATGAGTTTAATCCCGTGCCTCTAAGATGTCATGATTTGACTGGAGTTCTACTTCCTCTGTGACATCATGACATGGCTCTGGTTCATCTGTGATATAAACACGTGGCTCTAGCGCCCGTTCAACACAATAAAGTGCCTGTACAGCCTTTACAATGCAATAACGTGGCTTTAGTGTCTCTGTGACCTAACAATGTGAGTCATGTGCCTCTAGTGTCTCTGCAACGTAAAGTCATGGCTCTAGTTCAGGCCCCTCTTTGACGTTATGAAAACGCTCTCGTTCATCTGTCATATAATGACGTGGCTCTAGTGCCTCTAAGAAATAATAACATGACTCTAATGCATCTACATTATAATGATATGGCTCTAGTTTCATTTCCCCTTTGACATCATCACATGGCTCTGGTTCAAATGTGATTAAATAATGTTGCTCTAGTGCCTGTAATTGTGATGTAATTGCATGGTTCTAGTGCTTCTTTCACCTCCATGGCATTACTAGTAACTCTTTGATGTAATAACGTTTCTCTAGTTCCTCTGCAACATAACAATGAGGCTCTAGTGCCTCTACAATTTCACAACAAATTTTTGGTGCCTCTGCATGGTATCGATGAGGCTGTAGTGCCACTTTAATGTCAAAACGAAGCTCTAGTTCCATTGTAGTTCCACAATGAGGCTCTAGTGCCTCTTTAATTTCACAATGAGGCTATAGTGCCTCCAAAATGTCACAAAAATGCTCTAGTTGCTCCATAAAGTATTGCCGAGGCTCTAGTGGTTCTGTAACGGGGAGCCACCCAAACACATCGTTGAGGCTGTATATAAACCTCTCACTGCTGTCAAACCCGAGCTCCGTCTCTGCTGCACAAACCAAACATTTATTCTACAGAGGTTGTGCTATTATAGGATGTCGCCAACACAGCAGCTGATGTATCAGATCTGGACAGAAGCCGCCACCTGCTCCTTGGAAGGCAGCGATCCAAAGCAGGAATGACATAACATTTGTGTGAGTAAGACTCAGAGAGAGATAGAGAGAGAGAGAGAGAGAGAGAGAGAGAGAGAGAGAGAGAGAGAGAATCTGTGTTTTATCTTCCATCCTTCTGTATTAATCCGCTGTGTGATTGGACGTCAGCCTGCACAAATTTAGGATTTAGCTGAATTTAAACAAAGCCTTTTTGTTGGGGTCCAGTTTATCCTGAAGAGTCATCGTAAAGTAAAGACAAGCAGCTCCGCGCTGTAAAAACAGGAGCCATCAGAACATGGCATATCTACCAGACAGCTAGACTCAGACTCATCATCGCTTCTGTAGACCATCTTCAGAGGCGGGACGCTGGCTCCTAGGTCTCACCAGTAGCACACTATGCCAAAAATCAAAGAAATTCCCGAGATCGATTGAAATCAATCAGTCTGTGAGGGGTTCCAAAGCTCTATTTAAGGTTGTGGGACGCCACAGATCCACAGTGAGACACATTATCTACAAATGGAGAGGACTGGGAACAATAGAGAACGTTCACAGAAGTGGACCGCCTTTCAAAATTCTTCAGCAATTTGCCGAACCATTCAGGAAGTCAGAGAAGGAAGTCATCCAAAGAACTACAGGCTTCTACCACCCTTACTAAAGGTCAAAGGTCATTTCTCCACTATTCCAAGGACGCTGGACATCATGGGAGTGTGGCGAGGAGAAAGCCACTGCTGACCCAAACTTATAGAAAACCTGCTCTTAAATTACCCAGAACTCACCTTGATGACCCTTAGAGCTTCTGGGAGAATCTTCTCTGGACTGATGAGAGGAAAGTTGAACTGTTTGGAGACAGGGGTACCATTCCATCTGGTGGAAACCAAACACAGCATTCCACTAGAAGATCATTAGACCAAACTTGGAGGTGGCAGTGGAACGTTGTGGAGGTGCTTGCTTCAGTGGTTTGTCTCTGTTTACTCCACATCTGTAATCCCTCTTCAGAAAATGTGCAGATGAGGGGCTCCGTCTGTGTCCGTCTTTAACGAAGGGTCTGAAGGAGCTTTTATGCTGCAGGACAGACGTTTAGCGTGGCACAATTATGTAAATCTGCACGTAGACCAGAGAGGCAATGTGAAAGTTGCGATGCCGTTGACGTTGACTCACGTCACTTCCATCATTTCTCATTTGCTAGAATCCAAACGGGTAATTTGTGACAGTTTGACATGAAGGCCAGCAATGAGGTTCTTCAAACGTCGGACATCCAGACGTGAGGGTAGTTAGAATACTACAGAAGCTGTGGTGGGCTGTAGCGGCAAACGCGCTGCAACTTAGGAAAACACATGCAAATAGACAAATTAAGAAAACAATTTAATCAATTTGACAACACGTGTGTGCAGCGTCTAGAGATCAAACTGCAACTACCGCAACACAACACATTAAGAAAACACGCTGCAAATAATGCAGCACATTAAGAAAACATGCTGCAAATAATAAAACACATCAAAAAAAGATGCTGCAATTAATACAGCACATTAAGAAAACAAGCTGCAAATACAACAACTCAACACATTAAGAAAAACACGCTGCAAATAATATAACACATCAAAAAAAATGCTGCAAATAATCCGATTTAAGAAAACATACTGCAGCTAAAACAACACATTAAAAGACATGCTGCAAATACCGAAACACAGTAATAAAAACTGCTGCAAATAATACAACACATTAAGAAAACAGGCTGCAAATACAACATCACTTTTTTTAAAAACATACTGCAAATACCACATAACATTAAGAAAACATGCTGCAAATAATACAACACATTAAGAAAACACACTGCAAATACAACAACACAACACATTAATGAAAACACCCTGCAAATGCGCCAACAACACATTAAGAAAAACACGTTGCAAATAATACTACTAATACTTGGTTCTCTTCATTTGACCCTTCCCTAGGAGCAGTGAGCAGCATCTCTGGCAGGGATTTACTTTACTCAACTTTACTTTACTCAAAATGAACAGACACAAGAAGACGATGAGAGACGTGATGAAGAAGAGACTGGGACACAATCTCTGGTGTCTGCGCAGGAACCGGGATGCTATGGCAACCATGATAGAGAATGTTTGTTGTAAAGAGCTCTGCTTTTTGTCAGCAGCTGTTCGAGGTCAGCACATAGATCATACCATCGATGTATGATGTTCTCCACGGTCAAGGTCGTGTCCGATGGTCCGCTTTCAGACTCTCTGCATCCGGGAGCTGCTTCACATTCTAGCAGGAGAGCGTCTCCTGTCTTTGCCGCTTCGTACAGCGGGTGTCAATCGCTTCTCTTTGGCGTTTAGTCTCCTTCTGTGGAAATATTGTTGGCTGAGCATCTCGTTTTAGCCTTCATTTATAACCAGCATGACCCGTCAGCTCTGACATAGACAGACGTAGAATAATAATGTTTTCTCCCTGGAAAAGCTGTGAAGACTAACTAAAAGCAGCACAATGCAGCATAATATCGATTTTTCTCTCATCCAATGCTACGATAACAACAACTAACTACAGCGGCTCAGCGCGACAACAACCATTCTACGTCATAATCCCATGATGCAATGCGCCGTCAATGTAATGGCGACCTGCGTAGGTCAGAATGTCTTAAACTTTGAGGATTTATAAAGTAAGGACCGTATTTTATGTGTTTTTGACACCGTGTATCATTGCGAAAAAACATTTATGGCATAATGACGCCTTAATGTCTTTATAGTCGGGGTTCCCTTTAAGGAGCCAGTGGGTCACATGAGGGTTAGGGTCTCACAAGGGAGGTGTCGACTTGGAGCTGGTTTCATTGGAAGCGGCGTCGGCGCCATCAGACACGGCGTGATGAATTTCCCTGGAAGAGATGTGTTTGTTGTACGGCGCCAAATGAGATGCCTCAGAGGCGATGATGTTGGTAGTTATTTTTTTCTCTTGTCGTCACGAGAAAAAGCAAACCACCGTTTTCCTGCATGAGATACAAAACATTAATCATGTGTTCAAACAGCAGATTCTTTAATGTCCTCGCCCAAAAAAAACTATGGAAAAGTATTACTTTTTATATTTTATTTCTTTGGGGCATTCATTAGTTTAATATCTTAGACATGTTAAAATTATCACAAAATGATCAATTCTTTGGTTTGAGCATGTTTTCAATAATGATAAAATAATGATTTTTGTATTTCAGGGAAATAGTCAATTCTAATAAGAATAGCCCAATTTTCATTAAAGGATGTTTTTAGAAAACTATTTGACCTTTATTAGACTTTTCTTTGGTCATTTCATTTATCACGTCTTTACACGCTTCTGTGGGCCCTTTGACCTGTGGTGTCCCCCAGGGCTCCGTCCTAGGCCCCTTACTTTTTAGCTGCTACAGGGTCATATCATAAACAGGTTCAGTCGAGTGTCACACATTTCACAAGAAGAAATAATGACTCAAAAAGTTCTTAACGAAACAGTTGAGCGGGACACCAAAGGGTTGAGGTTGAGGTCACATGACAGCACGACCAGGAAGTTGAGTGAGGTGCCAAAAATATGCGAGAAAACAACAAAATGAACCTAATGATAACTTTGACAAACAGATTATCCAAGGGAACAGTAAAACGAGTTATTTATACTCGCTGTAGAAAACTTTAATCCATCATTTCAATGACGCTCATGTCGCCTGTTGCCATGGCGATGTGTGTTGTGATTGTATTAAAGAGACAGCTATAAAAGCGATTTCTGCCAGCGTCTGCCTTGTCTTTCAGTTGGATCAGATGTGTTGAGTCATTTTCATCTTAAATCAGTCGCTAAAGCAAGACTCCTGATATCTGATGCACATAAATTTTGCCGAAACAAAAGCTGCTTAACGGTGACAAAACAATGACAATAAAGATCCTAATACTGGGGGCAAAGGGACCCTCAGAGTCCCTCGTCTGCAAGCCCTGGGATAATCTATTTGTGTCTTCACATCATTTCTTACAGTGTAGAGTACCAAACACGTGGAGGAGGAGGTTGGGGGAATGTAGGAGGAGGAGGAGGAGGAGGAGGAGGAGGGTCCTGCCTGCTGTCCAGCACAGATGAGAACACAGCAGCAGGTTTTAGAGAGGAGGACTCTGTTAGGTAATCATCTTTCAGGAAGACGGTGCCTGCAGAGCGGTGATGCTGCAAACTTCAGTGAGGAGCAATGAACTCTCAAATCAGTCCGGATTACTGAACATGCTGCTTTCCAGTCTGACACTGAGAGGAGGGATCTTTTAGCTGGAGAGGGAGACGTCTTTATTCTAGCAACAGATGAGATTACAGAGCTGAGGCAGCCCACCTGCTTCCTGTGAGGTGAGAGAATACATTGTTATTGCATAGAAGATTATGCTCGTATTAAAGTGTAATAGCTCTACTATGACATAATGTCACCTTGATGAGACAGAGATTTTTTTTTTTTTTTGCCTGAGTTCTCAAGGCATTGTTTCTGAAAATTCTCCTTTGAAAGCTACTTCTACAACATTCGAAACAAGTGTTTTATATCAACATTCAAGGCACAATCTCTGCTTCCTGCAGGAGCTACGTGTAAAGGGATTATCTGGCCCACATTTTTGTGAAAACACACCTTTTGTGTCGTACACAAATTCTTTTGTTGCTTGAAATTGATTCGCCAAGGTCTGCGGTTCATAAATGCAGTGGAGTATTTGAAAAACAATGGGAGATAAAGGCATAATAAATATATAAACTGACATTTCTGCTGCTGTTTTCTTGTGCCTTTACCAGGTTTTATCTTCTGATGGCTTTAAGGCATGTGTGCATAAAAGGAAAAATGCATTTTTGAAAATCTAAATGAAATTTACACATACGGAAAACACAAATCCGCAGACTAGGAGGCAGATGAGGGATTGCTGTGAGTCACATACGATCTAGTGACATGAAAGGATGATTTATGCTCACAGGTCGTACCCCTTTTGTTTTTAAAATGTTGTCTTTGTTTTTCAGACAGCTTAACCTGTTCTCCATTGTAGTTATTTCATGTGAAGCCTCGTCGGAATTACTAAATAACAGTTAACCTTAAAATAGCCGCACAACTATCAGGTGTATTATTTGAATTACCTTGGCGTCTGTGGGCAGGTAAGAACTAAAATAAATGATTTTCCGTTCTGGTAACGTTGTGCCTGTTACAGTGTGAGAGTAATCTGAAGTAATACCAATATCCTCAACTAATTTCTTTTTAAATAAAAAGGCTCTAACATCATAATATTACAGTAACACCATGAGGCAAAACATTTGATGAATGTGTTCAGAACCTCTTTGATAACTGCTGCATTAAATTTGATAGAAATACCACAAAGTTCATGTTATTCTAAACAGTGTTAGTGGGGTAGCACCAGCAGGACTCAGTCAAGGGACTCAAAACGTTCCAAAATCAGATTTTTACCTGATTTTGACTGCAAAATACCCCTGATGTCCACTAGGGGGAGCTGTATGCATACACTACAATCTTTGGTCGTGGTAAAATTTGTGTTTTTAAAAAAATCTAGCGTTGTGCACCGTCACAGCAGAAATATTTATATCTTATAAATATTTTATTATTATCAATTATTCAAAGATGGCGATGTAGAGAGCAACATGCGAGTCCACTTATTAAATAAAAAGTGGCTAAATCGGAAGCAGCAAAGTTCTCCGCTGCGATCTGTGAGGTCATTAAATACGTCACAACATGTTTTGTGTTTATATTCTTGGTTGTCTGCAGACGTTTGTACGTAAAACTTGACAGCAGAGTACGGACTAAAGTAGTAAGGAAGTTACTCGAAGCTGATGGGCTTTGTGTCACGCCGCCAAATTCACTTCTCACCAAAATAAAAAGTCAAAAATTCCATCAAAAACCAAAATTTGTCAGGATTGTGGGATTTATGTTTTACTTTACTTTGAAGGGACATGGTTCCAGGTTTGTGTTACTGTTTCCTGTTTTTACTTGTAGTTCCCTCCTCATGTCCTCCTGACATCTTTCATCCCTTCATGCCTGCTTTTAACACCGAGCGTAAATTAGCCTACAATCGTAACATTTGTTGTGGTTTTTCAGTTGTTTTTGTTTACACCACCAAAGAAATTGGAGCCAAAAAGTTTATGTTGGTCACAATGATCTGTCACCGAATTAGCTCCAAACCATCGCTGGAAATGCCTTGGTGGAAAAGAGGTATTTGCTAGCGTACTGAAATGTAGAAGACCCGTGCCAGAGCCTTGTGGAACTCCATGCGAAATGTGATCATATTTGAATCTCTGGGCTGAGACAAAATGTTTTTATTGGCAGGAAAAAAGTCAATAGATGTGTTTTTGTTTTTTTATATCACAGTTTCTCTGTGGATATAAAAATTCCTCCTCCATCCCATCACACCTTCTGAAGCCAGCATGCCGATCATCAGCAATGCCAACCACGACTTCAGCACCTACTCAGTCAGCAGTGACGACAGCAGCCTGGACCGCTTCTTCACCGAGATCCCAGAGACTGAGACCATCAAGGGCGTCTACTTCCAGCGGGCCCAGCTGCTCCGTGACCCCAAGGCCTCCTACGTGGTGGACCACACCCTGCAGGTCCTCATCAATGTCGGGGGCAACCGGTACACCTTCCCCTGGAGCACCTTGGAGCAGTTCCCTCAGAGTCGTCTGGGACGCCTGCGCTTCTGCAAAACCCCTGAAGAGATCGCGCGGCTCTGCGATGACTACGACGAGACGTGCCGGGAGTACTTCTTCGACCGAAACCCGACAGCCTTCAGGGTCATCCTCAACTTCCTGGCTGCGGGGAAACTTCGCCTGCTGCGGGAACTCTGCGCCGTGTCGCTGCACGATGAGCTGGACTACTGGGGCGTGGATCCCGGCCACATGGAGCGCTGCTGTCGCCGCCGCATGATTACCCGCGTAGAGGAGTTGGCAGAGCGAGAGCGCAAAGAGGAGGAGTGGAGGCAGAAGAGGGTGATTCTGAAGAAAAGCACCGCTCAGGTGGAGAAGGGCTATCGGAGACTCACCTGGATGCTTCGAGAGGTGGTGGAAAACCCTCAGTCAGGACTGCTGGGGAAGATGTTCGCCTGCCTCTCTGTTGTCATGGTGCTGGTCACCGTCATCAGTCTGTGCATCAGCACCATGCCCGACCTCAGAGATGAAGACACGAGGGTGGGTATGGAGCTGATCGCCATCTTACAGACACATTTCTTATTTAAATGTTCCCCAAAAGTTGGGAAACGCAATCAGCCCACAGTAAAGAAACATTTTCTGTGAATAAACCAAAACATTTCTTTCAACAACTCAAAAGCTTTACTAGTTAGGAGGCGGGGACTAGTTTGATGGTAAAAAAAAACAAACTATAATAGAATATTTAGACTACATTTACGAAAACGTTTGAGAAATGGAGAGAAAGATCATCACGTCCTGATTTTACGAGAATGAAGTCATAATATTGCGAAAAGCAGCCATCGACCTTCTGATAAGTAGACAAACACCTTACCGACGGAGTCACTGAAAGGGGCGGAACTTTATCTGAGGGAAAATATGACTCATCAGAGTCAAGACTGAGCATCACGTGACGCTATAAATGCGTTAAGGTTTCCAAATAAAGTAAAATTGGATTTAATGGCTCATTAAAACCAAATAATTATACCTATCAGGACATTGAAAAGGTTTCATAAGTTCCCAGGACAGAACCAGCCAAACTCTTTTTAGTGAAGCAGGAAATGACAAAAATATGACGACTTTCTTTATTTCGACGTTCTTCTTCTTTATTTCGAGAACTACCTTCTCATAAAATTATGACTTTATTCTTGTGAAATTCCCAGTTTATTCTCGTAATATTACACCATCATTAAATTCTCGTTAAATTTAGACTTTATTCTTTTAAAACTATGAATCAATCAGTTTATAATGACTATTTTATTCTCACGAAAACTTTATTGTGGTAATATTATGAATTTGTTGTATGTCATCCTTGTAAAATTGCAACTTTATTCTTGTGATAAAATGATTTTTTTTTTTTTAATGTGCAAGTCATTTGAATAACAACCCGACCAAATTATCCAGACAGACAGCTTTTCCGACAGTAAGGGTGTTTCCCCGAAAAGTCCCCAATTCCCTGCGTTGTGCAGCAATCCCCCTGTTTGAACTCCTCGAATAAACTTTGAAGTTACGTCCAAAAAAAAAAGAAGCTCCACCTAGTGAGTAAAATATTAACTACCAATGGTTGGGAAATTACCAGAAAACTTTTGGAGTTAAAGCTCCCCTAGTGTCAAGAATATGAAACCGACCTTTCCCAAAATCACTCCAGTTCTTCCTCACACATAGGTCTATGTAGTTATGGAATTTGAAAAGTATCCATTAAATATTCTTTGAGTTATGTTCGGAATGCAGTGCTTTTCATTAAAAAAAAGCTCCTCCTAGTGAGTAAAACGTGAACTTCTAGAATAAAATATGAACTTCTCGGGTAAAATATGATATTTGCACGATGGATTCACTTGAGTTGATACATGTGCGCCAAATTTGGACTAAATCAAACAAACGGTAAGGAAGTTATGGCCTGACAGTTTTGGAGATAAATTGTCGTAAATATACAATCAATGTTTCCCAAAAAACCCTCCAGTTCTTCCTCGCACTAAGTTCTATGTGTTTAAAAGATTTGAAAATGTTCGATGAAATGGTTTTTGAGTTATCGTGCTAACATGAAGGATCTGTGGCGACGTCGAAGACGTAAAAATAAGAGAAATCAGCGCTAAATGTGTTTTATACAAAGAACCAGGTGACCTTCTACGGATTGTAAACAATCATTTGTTTCATTGAGAATGGTTCCATCAATAGATCCATTAAGCTACGCTAACGTTAGCGGGCTGAAGTGAATCAATTCAGATTTTCTTATTCACCACACATCCCTTCCTTCATACTTCCTCTTCCTCCACAGAGTTGCGTTTCTACCTGAGTGCTCTTCAGATTAAAAGCGCCGACCGTAACTCTAAGTCTTCTCATTTTAGCTGCTAGTATTTCTGAAGGCCGCTCCTCGTCAGAAGGACTAGTTTTCTATTCTCTCCTCCGTCACGCAGCCATTCGCTCGCTCAGTCATTCAAAGACTGAAGAAATGAAAATTGATTTTCCTCCTCTTCAACAACAACACGACTTGTTCTTTTTTTTTTAACTCTCACTAAATTCCGTCTGAGTGTTTACAAAAAGGATTTCGTTCATGGATAAGTTTTGAAGAGACACATCTTTCAAATGCTGGTGTGGAAACTGGACAGATGGGAAGCCTGAGAGCGGGTCGTTTGTTACACAGCGTTTAAAAAGACATTCTTTGACGCTTACAGCTTCATTTTACATAAACATAAAGCATTTAACATCTGAAGTGTTAAAGGCTGACAGAAGTGGCCTGATGGCTCTGTTATTAAGAAAGACAAGTTAAGAGGAACATAAAAGAAAAATTGGACCGCTTCCCAAATCTACACTCAAAAAAAAGGAATCATTGCATAATTTAAGTTAAAGCACCTGCATCTATTTGATTTTATTTAAATAATCATACAGTGAAAATGTTTATATTCAAATTTCATAAAGTCGGAATAAATATCTTAATTATTGAAACAATTAAATGTAATCAGTATAGTTGTTATAACCCGTTATAATATAAAGGGGCGTGGCCTAGAGAAGGAGTAGACACAGAGTTATCTTCCAGCAGGGGGACATGGACTAAATAAGAATATATAAGAAAAAAAAGTATATACATTAGTAAGTATTAATATAATGGATATTAAGCACCGTTTTTTGGTTAAAAACTGATTTATTCCATGTAACCCCCTCTTTTGGAACAGTTTTTATTCAGTTTTTATATATATGCTGCTCGTGTTCTAAATGGAATGTTTTTGGGACAAAGTTCTCTCAGCAGGAGTTTTACTGTTACTGTTTTACCGCGTAAACAAATGTGTCATCTGTACGCACAGATTTCCAAATGCACATGCATTTCCAAAGGATTTGTACGACATGAATTATTAATTATTATTTATTCAGAGTCCTGGTCAGGGCCAGAAATTCTTATTGCCAGGTACAGGATCAACAAGTCTGACGGACTGGACTCACAGTACCATCCCAACACGTCGTCTGAGAACTGATTAAGAATCTATGTGCACGGGTTAGTTCACGTAACCCACAGATTCATTCACGGCTGTTTTTTTCAGTCACGTGACACCAGGGGGCGGCATAAAAAAACTAATCCAACACCCAACGATCAATAATCCACAAAATTTTGCAAATTCAAAAAGTATGCTCCCAGTTCTTTGAACAGATTCCCCCTGGCAGAAGCTGGTACTTTCATACACCAGCACAGATCTCTCGGTACCGGTGCCAGACCCAGAATCGGTTCAAAAGTAAACTGTGATCCTTGAAGGTCCTCGGTGTGTTTTCATCTGGGATCATCTCTCTGTCCGCAGGGCGAGTGTTCCCAGAAGTGTCAAAGCATGTTTGTGGTGGAGTCCATCTGCGTGGCCTGGTTCACTTTGGAGTTTGTGCTGCGATTCGTCAACGCTCAGAGCAAGCTGGCCTTCGCTCGCGGCCCCCTAAACATCATCGACGCCATCGCTATCCTGCCGTACTACGTGTCCCTGGTGGTGGATGTCAGTGATGAGCCGGAGGAGGACGTCATCATGGGCGCCGGTAGAGGCTACCTGGACAAACTGAGTCTGATCCTGCGCCTGCTGCGGGCCCTGCGGATTCTCTACGTCATGCGACTGGCTCGCCACTCTCTGGGCCTGCAGACGCTCGGAGTGACCATGCAGCGCAGCATGAGGGAGTTCGGCCTGCTGCTGCTCTTCGTCTGCGTGGCTGTGACGCTCTACTCGCCTCTGGTCCATCTAGCGGAAAGTGAGCTGGCGCCGTTTGCAGCCACCCACCACCACCACAGCTTCAGCAGCATCCCGGCCTCCTACTGGTGGGCCATCATCTCCATGACCACAGTGGGCTACGGCGACATGGTGCCACGCAGCATCCCAGGACAGATAGTCGCACTGACCAGCATCCTGAGCGGAATCCTCATCATGGCGTTCCCCGCCACCTCTATCTTCCACACCTTCTCCCGGTCTTATCAGGAGCTCAAGCACGATTATGAGCGTCTGTGGAAGGAGGAGCGAGACGAGGAGCTGGCTGCAGAGTCAATGGGGAGGTGGTCCAAAGGAGATTTGCCCCCAGATGAAGTGGCGCCCAAAGGCGATAATAACGGGCTGAGGTCCCCGAGGAGTCATCCCTCCACTCTTCCATCGACAGCGTTCTAACTGACCAGAAGCAGAATCCTCCACCGAGTCCGCTCTGTTCCCCCCTGTGAAGATCACATCTCAATGCTTGACCTCAGTCTCCCAGTGGAGCATCTTCCTTGTCTAAACAAATCTGTAATGGAGCTCACCTCCACAGGAGCCTGTTGCAGCTCTCCTTCACTCATTTCACTGAGGAGCAGCAGGAGGAGGCTACAAATAAGTGCATTGTGGGCCTTTGCTGATCGGGATACTGGATTGTCCCGTGGGCCGTACCTCCCCCCCCCCATTCCATTACGACTTCTGCTTACAGAGACAAAATGTGCTATAATATGAATAATCATGTTTTCACGAGTGTGTAATCACCTAAAAATAAGAATATTTAAGAACTTTTGTGATAATATCAGCTTAAAAATGAGCCGTTTATAATTAGAGAGGGAATAGAACCTCTTCCATGCGGCGCTGCCATGTTTGTACAGAGGCCTAGAGCGGACAAACCCGACACTGGCTCTGGAGAGGGACTTCTTCCTTTTTACGTTGGAGTTGCAGAAATATAATATATTACAGTAAACGCCTAGAATAAAATAGTCGTCCATTAGCTGTCATTAGCTTGTATTAGCATGAAGTGCAGCTAACTACCAACTGACTGTAGTTCATTCTTTCATCTTCTTCTGTCTATCTGGGTCGGCTGGTGGTGGCAGCAGGCTAAGAAGGGTTTTAACGACGTTCCTCTTGCCAGCAACACTCTCCAGCTCATCCTGGAGTATCTCGAGGCGTTCCCAGGCCAGATGGAATATATAGTCACTCCAGAGAGTTCTTGCCCTCCTGCCAGTTGGACATGCTTGGAAAACCTCCAAAGGGAGGCGTCCTGGACGAATCCTAATCAGATGCCCAAACCACCTCCACTGGCTCCTGGGGACATGAAGGAGCAGCGACTCCTTCTGGATGCTCGTTTATCATAGATTCCCCCGGCCCGCTTGGATAGGGAGGGGTGAGCTGTGGTGTATCATACTGGTTGCAATCTGGGATCTCATCACTAGATGTCGCTAAATCCCAAGTTGCCTTAAAGGTCCAAAGTGGACCAAAGTGGACCTTTAAAAAGTGAACTTGAAAATGAAGATGAAGAATTTGATTCCACATTAAACAACCTGAATAAATACAAATACATGTTAAATGAAATACTTCCTTTGAAAAACAAAAAGAAACGCATTAATAACTGGTTCAAGCTGGACTGGACCCACAAAGACCTGACCACTACCAGCCCTCTTCAGTCACATCATCACTTCAATGGACCTTCAGATGCAGGAAGTCGACTCCTAGGTCTCACCTGTTCCACAATATGCCAAAATTAAAAAAAAGAAATTCCAGACGAGATGAGGAAGAAGGTGACTGAATCGTCAGAAGCTGTTCAACGAAGGCCTTCAGCTTCCTGGTTCAGGACATCTCAGCTCCAACGTGAGAAACACCCGATGAAAATGTAATATCATTTATTAATACTTGCATGGATATCAGCCAGTACTCAAATGTAAGAACTGAGTACTTGGACTGACAGGAAACGATATCGGTGCATCTCCAGGAAGATTATTCCACCTACAACCGGAATATCCACCGGTTTTCTCGCCGCATTCATTTTATTCCAAGTACCAGATCTTTCAAGAAGAACGTTTTATTGTCTCCCTTGAAATCATGCATCCTCCATTTTAGAGCCAGAACCCGCTGGAGGGACGATTGATCTCATTTGGCCTGGAAATGTCCCGGGATGAGCTGGAGAGTGTTGCTGGGGAGAGAAACATCTGGAATACCCGCCTCTGTGACCCGACGCTGGATAAATAGAGGAAAATGGATGGACTCTGCATCACGTCAGACACATAATGGCGGCAGACACACGTGTTTACGCCTCTCTGCTACCCCGCTGTGATCCAGATCAGTGGATGACAGTGGATCAGGATTATGATCCAGATCTTGATCCGAATGTCATGACAGGTCCGTCCCAGGGTTTCTTTATTTCCACTGGCCTGTGATTATTTTTCACAATATTGGCCGAAGGTTAAAAACTAAAGTTGAGGACAGTGATGCAGGTTGACAATGAGACAAGGGTGCTGTGACTGATTATTGAAGGTGACACAGATGTTGTATTTAGTCGCTCTTACGCTACATGACCCGTCGCGTGGATCACCGAGGACGGAAGGTTTCAACATCCTGCTCCATTAATAAACATCTGCAAACTCCTTTCGCTCTTCCTTTGTTTTCTTCTCCTCTTTTTCGTCGAGGACATTGACTCCAGCAGACCCCTGAGGGTGGGCTGTGGTATCTGGGGGGGGGGGAGGGGGGGAACTCGGTCCGCGGCAGTCTTGAGGCAGCTGCCATGTGTCAAAACAACGTGGTTGGACTCAGGGTTTCCCATGGTGCATCCTGGTAAGAGATAAGATAAGATAGAACTTTATTGATCCCTAAAGGAATTCGTGACCTTGATAATACACGTGAGGATAATATTGTGAAGTACAGTAGTAGAATGATATCTGACATGTAGTATTAATACTATATATTGTTTTATTGATATTAGGGTCCGGTTTTTCAGCTGTCCATCCGGCAGAAGGGAAGCTTACCTGTGAGAGATGATGTCATCCCTTACACGCGTAATCTCTGCACGCACACGTGGCCTTCTGAGCAGACCACCCTCTCCCAATGCTCCCTGGTCCATTTCTGATTCTGTCGGGTCCATTTGAAGAGTACTCAGCAGTGGACAGGGGTCAGAGATCACTCTGACTGGTCTCTGGCTACACAGCCCAGCATGGTGTGATGTCACTGTGATGTCATAGTGTTCTGTCGCCTTCTATCAGATCACATCAAACAGTCTTGGGCACCCATGACGCTGTGGCCGGTTCTCTGGTTTACCTTCTTTAGGCCACTTTGGTAGGTTCAAACCATTGCAGACCAGGACCACCCAACAAGACCTACAGTTCTGCAGATGTTCCGATCCGGTCCAGTCCAAAGATGAACATTTAATGTTCCTTGTCAAAGTCGCTCACATCTTCACGCTTGCCCATTTTTCCTGCTTCCAACATCGACTTGAGGAGGAGATGTCCACGTGCTGCCAAATATATCCCAACCTCTGACAGGTAACCATGGCAACCAGATAATCAGTCTCATTCTGACTTCATATTTCAGGGAGTATAATTATACTTGCTTAATAAAAAGAGAAAACGAACAAGAACCATTGTTGTGCGATTTGCTCATTTCCTTTTTTTGCTTAGTAGTTAGAATTAGATTTTTTTCCTTGGAACTTCAATGTTTGAAGCCAGACTCCCCGTCCACACCCTGTCATCTGTTGTCGTAGTCGGCGACACAGATGGAATGTTTTAAAGAGCCTCTCTCTATCTCCTCTAATCTCCTTCAAACACTGTTGCCGGCCACTTCCACTCAAACGACAAACAATGGAAACACTTTAAGAGCCCAACAGTCACATGTTCTGGTCCTGTACCACCTCCATCCTGCTCAGCCTGCTGCCTCTGACCAAACGGACTCAAACCCCCCGAGGACACGACATGACTGGTTTGCATACGTCTGTGAGAAATGAGGAAGAACGCTTTGCAAACTGAAAATGTTTATCATAGAAGTAATAAAGCTTTGTTTAGGCGGCACCTCAGCCAGGAAAAGCTGCAAAAATCGAAATGTAAAGAGGTAAAAAATGTGATGGATTAGTGAATGATAAAGTCAAATGAAATACAGTAAATTTAATGAAATCAGGATATACTTTCCAATAAAAATATATTTGAAGAGTCAAAATTTTTTTTGACATCATCATTGGCTCTGTGAGTAGTTAGCATTAATTTGTGTTGTTTAGATAAACAGCTTTTCTGACAAACCCGAGACACAAGCATCACGTGACAGGAGATATGACTGACTATGTTTATCACCGAATGTCATAA
This sequence comes from Lophius piscatorius, assembly GCA_009660295.1. Classification (NCBI taxonomy): domain Eukaryota; kingdom Metazoa; phylum Chordata; class Actinopteri; order Lophiiformes; family Lophiidae; genus Lophius; species Lophius piscatorius. The sequence continues at coordinate 3,554 of VRLP01003219.1, read as the reverse complement.
TGTGAAGTTGTTTTTGCGTCGACTCCGTCGAAAAGAGTCGTTGCTATGGAAATAACTAAGAAGGACCTAAATAAACAAACAAAATGTTAAAAATGTTTCCCTTGAAGTAAATGCAAATGTCAAATTAGGAAGACTAATCTAGTGATTTAAATAGTATATCACATAACATGAATTCATTTCAGTGCGGTAGTTGATATTGTCTAATTTTAGAGGCTGTTGTTTGTTTTTTTTTTGTTCGCTGCTTCCCTCTACTGGGCTTTAAAGGTACTGCAGTGAGAGATGACTTAAAGGAGCAGTTTGTAAAATTAAGGGGCATCTCCTTCAATAAATGGGATATAATATTCATAACTAAATAATCAGCTGAGAATAAGAATATTCTTTCAATTTAAGAAACTTGATTGGGTAAACTCAATTCTAGAGTTTTAGAGGTGACCTTTAATGTTTTTGTAGGTTGAAGGGCAGAAAGACAATGAAGAAAGACTTTAGCCCTTAAAACCAGAAAAAGAGGAAGACGATGAGTTTGTGGTTGCTTCAAAATGATTGTGAATTTTGATAAAGGGGTACTTGATCAAAATGTTTCAATGTATTTCAAAGAGACACAGAATTCTTCCCATTAAGATACTTAAATCTCAGCTTTATTAACAGTTTTCAAAAATAATAATAAAAAAACATGCAACAACAATTGAGAGAATTTCAGAATTTTCTTTATTTCAAAGTTCTGATGACAGTTGGGGCAGTGTCACCACTTCTTCTTTTTTTTGTTGCCAATACTGAAAATCAGCATTCTTAAATATTCCACTGATATTTTTAAAGTTTTCTTTCTCTAAACCTTTTAATATGAAAATACATTTTTTTTATTGCTCACATCCCTACAAAAATAATTCAAAAGGGTCACATTGATGAGAAAGGATATAACTAAGATCCCAGTGGGGGTTACAGGCGGCACAAACACCCTGAATCTCTGTCTGCAGGAGTTTGTACAGAACATGGTCCACACTCTCCTCTCACGATCCACACCTTGTGAGATTAAACGGGGCCGAGGTGACGCCGTTGGTAGTGGACTTCGTAAAATGTTCCAGCAGATTTATCATCCTATTCCGTGTTCCATCCAGACAAATCTTTTTGTTGCACACGGTTGTGATTCTGTAAGAAACACAGAATCAGAGGCTCAGATCTCGGGGGCATCATCTCTCCTTTCATTTATCACCTCACAACCCCTGAAGGCCTTAAAGTTCTGTTAACTAACTAAACAGGAAGTCCACAGAGGATGATCCAATCTGCCCCACGTCCCACCCTGAAGACTTCCGCACAAATAGATTCACAAATAACTTGATATTCATTTTTTTTTCCTTTTATCTATTTATTTCTTAATTATTTTTCTTATTATTTTACATCAAGGCACATTGCTCGATAATATATCGTGATCTAATTCAACATTATTTTTGCTTATGTCTGACAATTATTTGTGTCTTTTTTATTTTATTCCTCTGCTCCCTATGATTAACATTTTTTTCTTTCTTTATTACCAAGATTGATGGAAGTTTCGTTTTTTGTTCTTGGAAATTGCAGCTGTTACAAATTTACATTAAAGTTAAAAAAGAAGAAGAGAGAAATCGATTCACAAATAACCCCGAGCACCGCCCGGTGGCGACAGGAAGTGCTTAATGAAGATGTGACTTCGTGTGAATTAATGAGGTGATCAGCTCAAAATTCCGAGAAGTCAAACTCTGCGGTGGGCGACAGAGATGAACCGGAGGAACACTAAGGAAGACATCTTCGTCACATTGATAACACGTGGGCAGCATCTGGAAAACGCACAAAACTATATAGCGCAAGAATTAACAGAGTTTGAAATGTCATCATCAAAGAAGGGAAACCATAAAAATCCAACTTGTGAAAACTCTGAGAATTGAACTGGATCGGTCCGTTCAGACCGCCCGGCGTATATAACTCTACCCCCGCCCCAAAATAAGATACAACTATCAGGAAGCGGTGACGTCATGGCGGAAGACGAGCAAGCACTTCCGGGTTGTGACATTTACCTTATTTGACGATGAGGCTTGATGCTTTTGCTGAATAATAAGTATGATCCTCAAACACAAAAGAATAATAATACATTTAATTTATAATGCACTTTACATTTGGATCAAATCTCAAAGTGCTGAAAAAAGAAAATAATTTTCTTCTTCTTCTTCATTGTCTCTCTGCCGCTTCAACCCCCCCCAAAAAACTGAAACCCTCTCTCACTGATAAAAAAAATGTTTTGTTGGATTTACTAAATGCCGCTCAATTTTTTTTTACAGACTTTACCTTCATGATTATAGCTATAGCATGATTAAAACATGTCTGCAGAAATTACTGTTAAAAATGAAACCTGTCAAATGGCGACAATTAAAAACTGTAAAATTTACCATGAATTTTCTTAAACAAAGAAATAACTTTAGTATTTATGGTCAAAAACTTTATAGCAAAAAGACCGTGACGTTATAAGCAATTTATTACTGTAAAATTATGATTCTGTCAAAATGACAGATTTGGCTGGTATGAAAACTTAAATAACCAACTTAGGAACCGTTTAGGGAGAGCATACCATCATTTCTACAGAAATACGGTATGCATTTGTGAATTAATCTTCATTCAAAGGTTAAAAAAAAACGCCTGAATTGATTGTATTTTACTGTTATTCTATGTTATTCTCTAAGAATCTGTAAAAAGTTTGATGCTATATGTGATTTTTAGGCTAATTAACTGTAAAGTATTGTACGGGCCGACCCTATTTATTTTTTTCCGGCAAAAGTCTAGCACCCACAACTGCCAGTATTTCATCTTGAATTGAAAAGTTTTTTTCCCTTATAATTTCCGTTTTTTCATTATTTTCTAACAGTGCAGACTCCAGACTATGAGAAACTCACATGATGGCACGGAGCAGACAATCAGGATTGGATTTCATCACATGTGTTATCCTTTTCTTTTCCAACGGCAGCTTCCTGACTTTGGAGCAGCAGTGATGACCCAGCAAGCTCGGCGACACCGGGACTGTGAACACACACATTTAATGGAATTCTCCTAAATGCAGTCTGAAAGCTGGCGGTGAGATGAAGCAGAGTTACTGACCGGCAGACACGTGACACATGTAGCAGACCAGAGCGAGGAGCAGGAGAGCCTCCAGAGTCTTCATGTTTCTCAGCGATGAAGGATGAGCTGGAGGATGAGCTGGAGGATGAGCTGGAGGATGAGCTGGAGGATGAGCTGGAGGATGAGCTGGAGGATGAGCTGGAGTTTGAAGCAGAGCCTGAAAGTACCAGGGTCCGAATGAGCTCCTTATATACAGCTGAAGTTCAGTTTTTTCTAAGAATTGAGTGATGGTTCCTCCTCTAGTTCCTCGTCTTCTCCTTTCTCTGTTACTTGGGTAGACTATAACATGAAGAAAAGAAAAAAAACTTTATACAATAATAATAATAATAATAATAATACATTTAATTTATAATGCACTTTACATTTGGATCAAATCTCAAAGTGCTACAAAGTAAAAGCAGATAAAAGCATAAATAAAA
>VRLP01003218.1:0-68682 GCA_009660295.1 Lophius piscatorius | reverse complement strand
TCCTCCTCACAGTGTGTGGGGTCAGTTTACAGACACGTCCTCTTCCAGGTTGATGTCTAACATCTCCAGTCTCTTTAAACTTCTTCATTATTGATCTAACTGTAGAAACTGACATTTTGAACTGCTGAGAGATGTTCTTGTCTCCATTGTCAGATTTGTGCAGCTCTTCAACTTTTCTTTGCTCCTCATTGCTGTGTTCTCTGGTCTTCATCATGGTGAAGACCCTCAGAGAGAATCAGGCCTGTGTCACCTCATATTTATACCCCAGTCAAACAGGAAGTACCTGTTCACCACTTCAGAGTTCCTGCTCAAACAGGCGATACAAATATAAAATAGGACTGGAAATATGATTTAGTTACCTTATGAAATCACAGGATTTCCAATAATTGTGCCACACATGTTTTAAATACAAATACTTGTTTTAAGACTGTTTCTTTTTTTTCTTTTTTTAATCTTACTTTGAGTAAAAGTTTAGATTTTGTTGAATAATTTTTTTAATTAAAGGAAAAAGACCTTTTTGCATGTCATTTGACTCGTTTTTAAAAACTTACATTTGTAAGGGTGTCAATAATCCTGGTTGGACATAGAAGAGTGAAGAAGACGTTTGTCGGCAGAGACACAGACAATCAAACAACTTTGACTGTGTTGCTATGAAAGCAGCAACATGGCAACCCGAGCGGACTGCTGATCTGTCACTGGAGGATTTGATAGGCAGACAGGCTTTGTTTAGAAACCATGTGACCCATTATGCACAGAGCCCCGCTGGAGCGGCGCACACAATCCCAGAGTAAACCACATAAAACATGTCATGGAGGAGAACCGCCACACATGAATGAGTTTACCAAATGTTTGTTTTGGATGAGAACACTCGGCAGGTACGACACCACAGCATGGCCCAGCCCTCGCTCTCTCTCTCTCTCTCTCTCTCTCTACATCCAGTGGTGTGTTATAGCGAGGAGATGCAATTAACTAAAGAATTGACTGTGAAATGGTCGTTTCAAAGCGTTTCACAGTACGTGCAGAGGTTAAAGTGGTGCTAAATCTTTTATAGCGTGACATTTATTACAAGCGCGGGTGGATTTATAACACGGTGAGGCTAATCTGCCACAAAGTACTTACAGCAGCGCCTGTTTTTGGAAGAGCTCAAATATCATCTCAGAGCAGATATAGGGCTGTGGTTTCTAAACTTAAACACATGCAAAAGGCCGCTCTTTGTAAATGAGGCCAGGTGTGGGCTGAAACCGCGAGGGTCCCGCTCACAGAAGATTGATGACATGATTACACTTCATATGCGCCCATTAAATATAACTTGACCCACAGCTCCGTCTGTGGTCCTCCTGTTGGGAAGAATCCAGCTGTGAGGTGAGAAGCTGGAATCAAAGCTCATTTAGATTCCCTCTCACGCATATTACGCCGACTCCTCAGATAAGTCTCCTCACTGGTGCTACTGGATTTCCATTTTCTTACTACTTATGCCGACCGTATAACTGCCGACCTCTTCTGTCAGCCTGTCCATCACTATTTTCAAACAAGAAGGGGCTCAGAGCCAATCCTTGGTGCGGTCCCAACTCCACCTTGAACCCATCCGTTACTCTTACTGCACCCCTCACCGCTCTCATACGGAGCTGACATTATCAAGTATACTTGCAAAGGCCACTCGGACACAAATAAGCCATAACATTATGACCACCTGCTTAGTACACTGTGTTTTCTGAGAACTGCCCATCAGAGCCGGCACTAACTTTTTCAGCAATTTGTTCTACAGTAGTTCTGCGGTAGTCAATGACACTAGGAGCCTGACGCCGGATCAGCAGTTGGTCCATCCTTAGACGATGTTGGTAGGTATTAAAAAATGCAGAATGGGTCAGGCCTGCAGTTCAAGTACCTCATGTCCTCCTTTCACTATGGGCTGAGGTTCTGTGCCCATTTGTCTTTGTTGTTTCCATCTCCCCTCTTTCTCGCCCCCATTTCCAGTCACACTTAAGATGTCCAATCAATAAAGACATGTGTCCTGAAAAATGGTCCTAAAGAACATCCTATCAATAGATGTCTATTTTCAGTGGTCTATCTTGTGGGATAGACCACTGAGCGTTTGCACTGAAAACAGCGTGACTGAAAAAAATGATCAAACAGTCAGCGTCAGGCAACAAAACAGACGGTAGAACATTGATTATCTCTGACTCGTCAGCAATATTACTAGACTTTGATCGTTGTTGCTTGCATGGTTGTGGTTTGGGTTCAAACAGAAAGATGTTGCTCCAAAGATTGGTTTCTCTTAACGACAGCTCAATGACTAACTTGTTTCAGCATGTCTGCGTAAGTCATTGATCGGAATATGAAGGAAAGCCTTGGGAGTCAGCTGACCACAACAGAGCGAAACCAGTACACAAATGCCCTAAACAAACATCGGCAGGAAACACCTTAGGGAAAGAGAAGCAATAACAAATGCGGTCGCCAAGTGCATCACAAAGGACGTGGTACTTCCTTCAGTGCTTCAGTTTAAATAAGCAAATAAGTAGCATCTATTTTTCCAAAAACACATTTCCATTATTAGTAAGAAACACGTAATATCCCATTAACAACAGAGAGCTAGTTCAATATAAGGATATTTTGAGAACAAAATCTCTCATTTTCTATCATATTACTATTATTCATATTCACCGCATTATTATTATTTCCCTGAAAAGTCGGGGATAATAACTTAAAAATGATCCTTTTCAAATGTTATACCTACACCAGCCTTGGTGAGAGGAAGAACTGGACTGATTTTGGGAAAGATCGGTTGCATATTTTCACTCTAAGGGGAAATATTCCCAACCAATTCCCAACCATAATTTGAAACCAGTCTAAATTTATCTCCTATGAATCATGAGGAAGTCCATCTTGTTTTATTCCTGCGATCAGAAAAAGTAGTTAACTGTATTTACCTTCATTATTGACTCACTATGGGATCTGATCGTATCACAGACTGCTGACTTCATAGGAATAGATGGTTTGAGTTTATACGGACCGTTTCAGATTATGTCATAATATTAATGAGTCACTTTTAATTTGAGGAGTTCAATCAGGGGGATAGTTTGTACAACAATCAACAATTCTGTTAATCTCACAAATACTTTCATATTAGTGTTGAGTAAGTTGCAGCTGACCCCCGGCCGACTTATCTCAGCAGATATTGACTGATATCGTCTCCTGAGATTCTTCTCCGCAGTGATTGATTTTAGTCGGGCCCATCATCTCACAACAACCCATCAGCGCCTCAAGGTCAAACATGCAGTCTTGGACAAAGGAAGGAAAGCAATGTCTAATCAATGTGCGTGAAAAATAACACTGTCGTTAGACACAAGTCCCGAAGAATTCCCTGCGAAACCTCGCTGCCAATGTTTTCCTTTGCTTTGCCGACATCCACCATCAATCCCTGCCTCTCGCTCTACCCCTCACTCACCCTAGCTGCACACATTTTTTTGGGTTTTGATGCTCCAGCAGTCCTGAAAATTAAGCTGTGGCAAGTAACTTGACTCCACTCTGCTCATTTATATTTCAAGATGACACGATATACATATATATATATATTCTGCTTCAAAACAGAGCTGGTGGTTGAAACAGAAACAGAGAGCTGTTGCTATAGAAACGATAAAGGCATCCGGCGCAAAAAAAAAATATATGCAGAGCCTGATTTCCAAACTGGATCCATTTTGGGATCTGGTTAACAAATACCATCAACGGTACTATTAGCCAGCAGGGTACCGGTGGTAACTATGGATGGAAGCAGATGATCTGCTGTGGTGAGCTCAAAAGGGAGCAGCCGAAAGAAAATAAAAATAACACCACCTGTCACTGGGAACAACTAAGAAGAAAGTGAACATTTCGTCCTCAAGTGTCTGAGTGACTTTGGTAAAACCCAAAGTATGATGTCTAGGAAAACGGTCGGAGCTGCAAGTCCTGTTGGGTGTTGCTGGTCTGCAGGGGTTCGTACCTGCTAAAGTGGTCAAAGGAAGGACTACAGTTGAACCAGCATTAGCATCAAGGTCACCCAATGCTCTTTGGTGCTTATGCGGACTTAAGGCGAGCCCATGTCGTCCGATCTCACAGTCAGGTGGTTTTAATCTTATGGACGATTGGTGCCCATTCAAATGCACAACTATTGTTCCCTGAATAAGTCACCTTTATCATGACCTTACAATGGTTATGTGTGCAACCTACTTTAGCAAGATTTAAAAAGCAGCTAGTAGCAACCAGCAGCTAAATCAAAAGGGATGGAAAACATTGGCGAGACAAAGCCAGATCTGAAAGCTCCTCCCCCTCAAACCACGTAGCAGATAAACGATTGATGGTGCAACATTATTCAGGAAAGTCTGTGTTGTAGCATGCTATGCTACATGTCTGCTTTGTAACCGCAATGCTAACACGCTACATACAGTGAAATCCCACGATAAACCTTGTTTAAAAAAAGAGATAAAATAATAATTTTGCGTTCCAATATCAGCTACAATTTCGTTATAACCGACAAATAGCCGATCGGACAGCTATCTCACAATCATGTCATTTATTGGTCTATAAAATGCATCACCAGCAGTAAAATCAACACATTATTTGATTTACTCATCTTCACCACCCTACCTCTCCTAACTATTCCTGCTACCACATCCTATATCCATATCCTGTTTAAAAACTACTAGCCGCTTCATTTATGGGATAAAACTTTCCACCGACGACACAAACTGTCATTAAACCACTCCACTCCACGACTACACTCTCCAGCCCTAACTTAATTCCATCTGGATCTGGGTCATGCGAGTGTGTGGAGAGCCCGGTGTACTTCAGGTCGACGAGTTGCAACAACAGTGCTGCCATTTCTGCGACCTCTGACCCCAGAGACAGCTGTTACTGGTGCTGACTTATGTTGTCCTTAGAGGTGAGAAAATCTAAGACTTTGGACGAGTAGGAATGTAGACTATAGTCCCCTCAAAATACCACAGTCACCTTCAGAATGATCCCTAACATTACCCACTTCCTTTAAAACCCCCGAACATCATCTGAGTGATTGACCCCACCCCCCATCTGCCCCAAATTCCTCGGTGTATTTGAAATTTAAATAGCAGCAGCCTGCAGAAAATAATCTTAATGAAGATGCCTCATCACAAATGTCAGGCCTGTCCTGCTGAGAGGATCTCAAGGCTCTAAGGGTGTCTAAATACTGAAACCTCCGGGGACCAGAGCCCAGAAAAACCAGCGGAACACGACTCAGCTCAAAGTCCCATCAGCTATGGACCCAAAATATATCTAGATTAACGAAAGTATCACTTTATCAACAGTCCCTAAACGCAAGGGCGTATCAACGAAAAGATGTCCTCGTGTCGATTCATAGGAGGGAAATTTAGACGGTCTAACGGGCAAAAAAAGTGTTTTTTATTTAAAAGCTCCCCCTTGTGAGTAAAATAAGAAAAATACACAACAGATGTCCTCAAGTCGATTCAGAGCCGCCAAATCTGGACCAACGGTTGAGAAATTATGGTCGAAAGAATTTTCCTTTTACTAGTGGAAATATGCAACTAATCTTTCCCAAAATCAATCCAGTTCATCCTCGCACTACGGTTTATGGGGGAGATAGAAGTTGAAATGATCCACAAAGTAGTTTTTAAGTTATCGCAGTAACACGAAGGATCTGCGGCAATGACGATTCCATAATATCCTCGACTTTTCCGGGGAAAAAAAATAATAATTTGGGAAATATTAATAGTAGTAATATGATACGAGATGAAATAAGGATGTTCTATATTGAGAAAAAGTATATCTTGATATTTTCAGGTATTTATCGTTGTTCTCCGGGTGTTGTTATATTATACTACTTCACTCTTCATAGGAAATGAAATGTTTCCTTCTATTAAAGGAAACAACTTTTTTAAAGGAAAAATGCAGTGGATGTTATTTGTTTGCTACTTCAAACTGAAGCCTTGAAGGAAGAACGTCATCTCATGTGATGGACTTGGCGACGGCGTTTGTTGAAACATTTCTTGTCCTCCTTGTGTCATAATTTCAGATTGACAGCTAAATTTAGACACAGCTGCTTTTATGGTCGGGAAGTTTTGCACAAGGAACTGTGGTCTCTGTGTTTTACGAGAAAACTCCCCTCTAATGAATATTTATCAACTATTATAATGAAATTATAAACAAGACAGATCTCCTTCATTCATGTGAGCCAATTTGGAGATAATTGGACATAAAGTTGGGGAATAAGGGTGCGAAAATGTAAATGTGGTGTGAAATGTGAGTAATTACAGTGAATTATGATAAATACAAAGTTAAACGTTCATTAGAGGATATAACGGTATTATGATATTATATTTTATATATATGGTATATATGATATAACGACTAGGAAGCTATTTTAGAAAAAAGTATTTTTCGTGAAAAAGCTCCTCCTCCTGGGTGAAATATGAACTATTAGAGTAAAACATGTCAGACACAAAATCGATCTGGAGGGGATTCAGGCTCCTTGTGATGAATTGGCAGCGACTACAGCTAATTTAGAGTCACCTACTAGATGTTTTCCGACTGTGGAACGGAATAAGAAACGCGTTAATATGGAGAGAAGGCACAAACTCCAAAGGGAAACGTGGATTTGAAGCCAGAACCTTTTCATTGTGAGGCAAAAGTACAAACTACTCCACCACTGTGCTGAATTTTGACCATCAAGTAGAAATAATTACTGATGCTGAAAACTTGAAGAAAAAAAAAAAATAATAATAATAATAATACATTTAATTTATAATGCACTTTACATTTGGATCAAATCTCAAAGTGATACAAAGTAAAAGCAGATAAAAGCGTTAATAAAAAATAAAATAATAACTATATAAAAACATGACCAAAAAGCAGCAATGTTAATTAAAGTTATAGGTTCTGCTAAAAAGGAAAGTTTTGGGTCCTTTTTTTAAATGTTTCAGTCGTCTGTGGAGCCCTCAGATGGTCAGGGAGGGTATTCCACAGACGAGGGGCAGCAGAACAGAAGGTCCGAAGATGAACATGAGTTGAAATCACCTTACAACTGCCGAAATATAGAAATAAAGCAAAGTTTTGACTTTAAACACGATAATAACAGTAATATGAAAAATACATGAGACTGCTTTCAGGGGTCGATACTTTCTAATAGGGATCCACACGGGTTTGTTGTCATAAAGCTTCTATCCACCCACATATTCACTGTAAAAATCAACTTCACCAACTGTTGTTGTTAAATCCAACGCAAATGCAAATAATAGAAGAAGAAGAAGATATATTTGACTTCATTCCTGGTGTACAGATAGACATATATCAAATAGAGAATACACAGTTGAAGTAAATTAACCTCATGTTGGAGTTAGTTCAAGTTGAATGAATATAAAAAACAAGTTGCATAATTTACCCCCAAACACTGAAAAATGAAACAGAAAATTCTTCACTCTAACACGTATTCACTTCGTTGGCCAGAAACTACGAACAAATATTGAATGTTTTTACAGTTATACTCAGAGAAAAGTTATTAACCGACAGACATAGAGGGTGACGGCCTCGTTCGCCCGCGTCAAATCACATCAGGAAAAATAACCCGAAGCCTGAGATCCGTTTTCTGCCAGACTGTTAAGAAGTAACAGGATTACTACTGGAGATTCTACGTCGACATTTTAGTGACTATTTTTAGTGTTAAGACGACAGGCTGATGAAACAAAAGTGAAATAACATCACTTCTACACAGAAACAAGACTCAGCCAAGAAAAGAGAAGAGAACAGACGGTCTGCTGTCAGCTCAGATGGATGGATGAGCTCTTCCTCACCTCACACCTCCATCATCCTCCTGCTGCTCTGCTCCAGCTCGCCACAGCAGAGGGATGCTGGCCAGCCGACGCTCGCTGAGCAAACGCCTCTCCGCATCGCCCTGATGCGGCTGTTTGTGTGTTTGAGGCAGCAGGGAGGGGGAGAGAGAGAGAGAGAGAGAGAGAGAGAGAGAGAGAGAGAGAGAGAGCTACAGGGAAAGAGGGAGGGAATGATTGGAGTGATAGGAGCTTCTAAAGACTCAAACTGCGGCTGATGTTCTTTTAACCCGGTGTTGGTCACAGTCAAACTTCAGTATTTTTCTTCTTCTTTCTTTTATACAAATGTGACCATAGTCACAGCAAAACATGAAAAGCAACCAGTCTGTCGGTCACAAGTCGGGCTGAAGGGACAATTTATTTGATTACCCAATTTAATATACAACACATCCAAGAAATAAAAGTAGGGGAACGGATATAAAAGGAAAAAAAAGCAAAATTAAACAGTTAACATGTTGCAGGAAAGGAAAGATTAAAAAATGGGTCACGGCTGCATGTCGCACTTATGCAGATGACACAGACCTCTATATCTACCTCCCCTCTGCTAATCTGAGCCCTGTGGAAACTCCAATGTGATGCATCCATGACATCATCACCAGGAGGCTTCCTGTCGATCTCAGATGCTGAATAACTGATTCATACATTCGTAACAGGCTGATTAGATTACTGCAAAAAAAAAAAAAAACTGAAATACTGCAGCCGGAGTTTTTAACCCCGACAAAGAAAAATTCACTCATTAATCCAGTTCTCAAATGGACCTCATGGATTCTGAGTTCTAAGGCAGAACTTTAACCAGACCCAAAAATGCATGAGACATGCGGGATTAAATCAACAGTAGAGTCAGAAGGAGAGGAGTTGGATGACCTTTGACCCAGACTTTGTCAGTTACGTGTGACAGATGATACAGTTAGTGATTTCACTGTTGACTGTTTTTTTTATTTATTTGGTCGACCTGAATGATTATTTAAAACCCGTCTGACTACTTGTGTGCTTTGCGTGTCTGACTCGTTTACCGACGCCAACGACAGTTGGTAGGAGGAGCCAATGGTCGGGTTTGTGAATGTATGACTCAAGGTTTTTAACGGACTTCAGTCAAATATTGATGAAAGGTTGTTGCTGGTGAGGCGAACATGTGATTCGATTAGAGCCGTATGAAGACGATGATATGGAATAAAAAATATATTATATTTATAGAGGGGGAGGTTATGAGTTCTTCACTGTTTCTGTACGTGTGTTTACGCATGTTTCCAAGGAGGTGGAGCTTTGCCTGGCCCATGCTCCGCCCCTACATAGACATTAGTTCAAAGTTAGGGGAAAATGTTGAAAATGTAAAATTTGGTAAATGTTGAAAACATGTTGTGGAAAGATATAAAAAAGTCTCTCCACTTTTATTTTTGCTAAAACTTGCCGACACACATACCAACAAACAAACGCTATATGGTAAAAATACCCCAATAAGCCACATCATTAGAACTGGTTTTAATGTTATGGCTGATTTGCGTATATTTGTCGTCACCCATGGCACTTGTCTTTCATCTCAGGTCAGCCAAAAACATCAGCAATGTGAATAAATGTTGATGCACACAGTTCAGCCAAAACATTAAAACCATGTTCTGATTGGTGCTTATAATCCTTAAGGGAGGTAAAAAAAAAAAAAAGAAAAGACAATATTGAACTAATAGAGAGTCTGTACAATCTGTTTATGAGTATAATAAATACAAGGCGATGAGTGCAGGTGTTCCAACGTCTTCCTGATCAAAGACCTCGAAAGTCCTAAACAACCTAACTGAGTGGAATCTGATATTTTAGAAAAACCTAACATCGGCCAAAATCCGCTCCGTCTGTCTGACTCTCTGCTGATGACACCAGCTTCACTTTGCTCCGTCATTCAGATTCTGGTTTGTGGAATCTGATCACGTAGCCAAACAAGGCAGTGAGGCGGGTGTTGTGTCTCTCCGTCTCCACGAGACCGTGTGGTTAAATCTGTCGGTCTCTTTCTACACTTAATTTCTCTCTGGAGCTTTGAGCCGTTACAGTTACCAGCTCAAGTTTGTGACATCAACCGCCATAATTCTCTCTTTCTCTCTCTCTCTCTCTATATATATATATATACTTGGCAAACGCATTAAGATGTTGAAACACCTCCGAGAGGAGCTTTTTGTCTTCTGCTCAATGATTAAGAATATTCCTGCATCTATGGCGCACACCATCCATTTACGGGCGGCGTGCCCCGATATTCAAATATGTTTATTTTTATTGCGAAATATTTCTTATCCTTAAATCTTCTTTTGATAAATTATCGCCAGGCTTGTTTCCCCACTGAACCGTGTATAAAATAATTGATGCTTACTTTATGGTGTGAAAACACGTTGGGTTGTCTTTACTTGCCCTGGAGGCATATGGAAATTTGTTTGCCCTTAAACAAGGCTTCTTTTTTTTTTTTTCCAAAGCTGAGGTTCCAGGAATAGCTTCTGGCATAATTCACTGCTGTGTCATATCTCCTATGAATAGACGGACTGTTAGTAAAGCAGATGACTTACTGATGAAGCAGATGAAGCTCAGAGATTCTGTGTCTGCTCTATGAGAGGCTCCCTAAACACCATGCATCATCATCATCATCATCATCATCACCACCTCAATGTCACAAGTTTCACAGAAAACCAAATGATGCTGTTTTAGGATTATGCCGTCTTGTTTATGTGACAACCATATGGCTAAGCTAAGCCTAAGTGAGTAACTCATCATTTCTTAGATTAAAATATTGGTAAAATGTGATATAAATAAAAAAAGATCTCTTTGATTCGATTTATATGTTGCATCAAATATGGGCTCAGATCAATGGTTGAGAAATTATGGCTTAACATTTTTGGGAGATGAAGCTCCCCCTAGTGTCAGAAATGTATAACCAAACTTCCCCATAACAATTACAGTTCTTCCTCGCACTAAGGTCTATGGGGGTATAAAGTTTAAAAACGATCCATGAAACAGTTTCTGAGATACATCCGGAAAAAACATTAAAAAAAAAAGAAAAAGCTTCCCCTAGTTAGTAAAATGTGAACTTTTAGAGTAAAATATGTCATTTACGAGATAGAGCTCCTTGAGTTGATTCATCTGCACCAAGTTTGGATCAATAGGTTACCGTTAATATATAAATAAAAAGGATAAAGGAGGTCATGTGGAGGCGTGGAAGAACGGTGCTCAGGCGTCTTTGATAGACAAAATAAATCTGATCAGCTGTTACACAATGAATAATTTATCCATGGTATGTATTCATGTTTGCAGCTGCCTGCTCCTGGATCTGAGTACTCCATTACATTCCTTAACACATTAAGAATGACAATGAATACAATCTGATGTCAAGCCAATTCAATTTTCAGTGATTCCTCCAATTTATGCAGGGCTATTATGTTAAATAGTGAACAGAATGTTAATCTACTCTTATACTCGTGATCTTACTTTCATCAGTATAACAGTCCCGACTGTCGACTGTCACATAAAAAAACAGAGTTTGATCCTTGCAGTTACTCAACTGACTTCATTTCTTTTCTATTTTTAGGGTTCCGGCAGGATTTTTCTGTGGCTTTTGCAACCACTTCATAATTTATGGTTACCCCATCGGCCAAATCTCACTTTAAACCCCCCGAGTGGTTAGACGTTGTTTCTGTACATAATGAGATCATCTGACCAGTTCTCTCTCTCTCTCTCTCTCTCTCTCTCTCTCTCTCTCTCACATTTAAAGGTCCTTCTGGTCAAACATTAAGCAGAATGCTGAATCATTCAAACAACAGCTTTCGGGTCTTTTCCTGCTCATCCGTTTGAACCTTTGGCTTCTCCAAAACACTAAAATAGTCACTCTACAGATTTATGGGTGAAACCACACCGGCACCTGTGACTGTGGGCTCAGGTTAAATACTGGGTTTGCTAAGAACACAGAGTATGTGATATGAAAAAGCTCTATTGTATGCCAGTTTAAGTACACACACACACACAAACACACACACACACACACACACACACTCACAAACAAACAAAGGGTATCAGTGTATTCTCACTGAACATTCTTCTGTTGTCTGTATTTCATTTCAGACTACTGGTTGTGCTGGTTTCTACCTGTGTGGCCACCTATCAATCAATCACTTTACACTGCAGAAAAATAACAATCCCCGTCATTTCTGGTGAAAGACCGGCTGCTGTGGTTGACGTGAAGAAAACCATAAACAAACAGATATCAACCTGCTTAGAGTGACGTAGTCAATTACATTAAATGTCAGTAAATTACAATAAATTTAGACTTTTATTAACCTAGAAATCAACATTATTTCACAAATATTTAACATATCGTTTGCATAGTTGGTTATAAAAGTATCAAATTCATATCAGCAAAATCTGGTATTTTGACTTAATATTATTTCATTGTAATGACTTTCTTTTGACATTGCGGTATTTTCCGTAAATGTTACCAAAAGTGTGTTCTCACATTAAAACTTTATTTCCTGCATATTCTGACCATAAATGATTTTATTTGCGGTTTTCTTTATTTGGGATAATTTAGCCTATCTGCTACGATGATACACTGTTTTAAATTTTACAGACCTTTACTGTCGTCATGAACAGTTTTAAACAGCAATTTTCAGCAAAGGAAAAATATACACTTTTGAGAGGATAACACACCAGTAAACAGCGTGAATAGAACTGGTATTAATTGAAGAGTTTCAGCGATAAACAAGTTCTAGAACGAGAAATAATCAAGAATAAACTTAAAGATTCAAACCCAAAAGATCTTTCTCGCTATGCTTCTCCTTCTTTATCCATATTTTATATGTCTTGTTTTTCTATTTTCCCTTTACAACATTGGAGCTGCTGTTAATACAGTTCTTTTTATTCCATTCTATTCATGCTAGGGGAAACTTCTACATGTATGTTTAGTAAATAAAGATATAAAGAGTCCAAAACGTACGCTTATTCTAAGAGAACAAATCAGTGTTTCAAATTGCGCCACCGAAGAGTTTAATGTTTTACTCGAGTCTCTCTGATTAATTGACAGTTGGTTTGTTAGTCGGATCATGCAGAAACTTCTGGATGGAAGGATGGAGTGTGGGCCAGGAAAGAGCAGATAAAACTTTAATACACATTGAGGCAGATCCAGGAATTTCTTTTCCACTTTCTGTGAAGTTGCAAGATTTTTTTCTTTTATTTATTTCTCCAATTATGCAAAAAAAATTCCTTAACTTATTCACATAGAAATATATGGAGGGGTTGGAGCAAATGCCAGGATATTGCCACTCTGGTTATTCCGTGTTTTCAGATGTCTGTCAATATTCATGAACCAGACGTGGAAATAATAAGTAGTGTTGATGGAATTGGGGAATTGAATTTTTACATACATTTACAGAAACATCAGGGAACAGTGTGAGAATAAGCAGCTAGCAGAAGTCGCTAGAGCTACTTGAAATAGTCTCTTTAGATTCCACTTAAATTATCTTAATGTATCCCATCTAACGAACACTTTAGGGCACCGGTAATCCGACCAAATGGTCGGGTTTTTTGTTACGTACTATGTATGCGTTATATGACGTTTAGCTAACACATTTCTATTTCGCAAATTAACTATAGAAATTTTGATTGGCTTGTGGACTCGGAACCTCTCTTTTTCATCCCCTTCTTTAACTTCCTCCTTCATTCTCTTGCTTTTCTTATTCATTTGTTTATAGCTGATGACATCCTGTTGTCACTTCCTACAACTGGCTGACTGCCAGGAATACTGCGTCGTGTGGATAACATAACAAGTAGACACCAGAACCTTTTTTTTTAAAGAGGTTTCCGCACACAGGATGGCTAAAATAATGGCGGTAGCTCATTTCTGTATTGTAAGCATGTTGCTAGCAAACAAACTTCTTTCTGCCTTGAAGTTTCAAATGAAACTTTATTGACAATTGTCAACAGGAATACCCGGCTGCAGGAGTTGGATGGGTTGTACAGTGTGAGCACTCACATGATGCGTAACGATCTGACCATACAATGTGAGTTGTAAGCTTCCGTAACATTTGATTTGTACAGTGTGAGTTGAAATCAAACAGCTTTGACTCTGAAGTCAGCTAGTTTAAGAGGTGGCAGCGACACAATGACGTGGCGCGAGACCTTCTCTGACACAATGAACTGGCTTTATTCCCTCTGTGACATAAGACATAACTGCAGTTGTCTGTAGCTCAGTGGGTACTGCGGCTGTCCGCCAATCGGAAGATCGGCGGTTCAAACCCCACTTTCAAAGTGTACATGTTGTAGGGTTCTTCAGCAAGATACTGAGCATGAATTTCCTACCTGGTGCTTTCAGGGAGCCTGCACTCTGCTCCTCAGAGATGGTTCATTGCAGTGAATAAATTTCACTATATAGCCACAAAGGGCTCACAAGCCAGTTTATTTCTAGTGCTGATCCAAAGCCCGGATAAATGGGGAGGGTTTTCCCTGGAATGGCATCTGGCGTAAAACGTATGACAAATCCATATGTGGCGCACTAAACTGGTTTCCAAAGCAGATCAGTTGGGGCTGGGGTTAACAAGTACCGTCACTGGTTCTGTTGGCCACCAGTGTACCGACCTATGGGTGGTCCGCTGTGGTGACCTCAAAAGGGAGCAGACAAAAGACGAAGATGAAGAAGTACTGAGTATAACTGCATATGATGAGAGAAGGTTACAGTACATTTTTAATGACATGGCTCTAGTGTCAAATCTGAGGCTCTAGTGTCTAATCTTATTTCCTGACCAGACCTTGAGCAGGTGGAATAATTCCGGAGAAGGTGTCTCTTTAATGTGAGACGTTTGGATGAGACACCCTGTCTGTGCTGATTAATGTGTGTCCTTCACATCCTGTGTGGGTTTCACAGCTCCACATGAGATCAACAATCTTTCTCAGGCTGAATTAGCCAAACAAACGCACACAAACAGAGGCCGGCTGGGTGGCGGAGGAACAACCTGATGATGGGGGTCCGTTTAACGAGAATGTGACAGTTGTAAAAACAGACACCCGCTTTGGTTTTTACCAGCCAGCATTCTAACCAGCTAGCCTGAGAGCGAGGCGAGCGCTCCACGCTTGATTCCACTCATGGAGCTCATTTCCATGTTTATTCCTTCAGAGACGAAGGTTAAGTCAAGTCGTAATCAGCTGCAGCTTTGGAAGCTTTTGGGGGCATGAAAGCAATAAAACAAAGTGCAGTAAGAGTAGATCCTCATACTCCTGCACCCCTGCTAACAACTGAACACTCAGGAGTGTGAGTCTGTGTGTTTGCTTTGACAGCGCTATTACACACAAAGCAGAAATTTGCATAATGACAGCGGTTTGGTTGCACCTGCCCTTAGCGCTGCTTGACTGCATTAGAGTTTACTTTAAAGCTGACAAAACTGCAGAGATTGCAAGCAGAGCTGCAAAAATACTCCCAAAACGGCAACATCTGAGCCGATCCGAAGCCAAAAAAAAAGCAGCTTTCGACATCCATTATCTGATAAAAAATATCACACAGCTTGAAACACACAGCAAACGAAAATTACTTTCTGTCTCCCCGCTGACAGACTAGCGCTCTGGACACAGTCGTAGACACATCCTCGGAACCACTTGATTTGTCTCAGAGGGATCCTGTATTTTACTTGTCGTTTTAAGAAAAGAAAAGAAGATTGTGGGCCATCTTCTTGTCGTTACAGTCTTAAAGAGGTTATTTACTGCCATGCTGTGGTTGCAGATGATAGCCGGGCTTAATGTGAGACAGGATGTTGATAACAGCATGACAAACCCGTGGAGATACGCCTAGACCGCTGAGAGCAAAAAGCTCAATTACAGGCCACCGGAGGGCCGTAATCAGCCTTAATGGTAAAGACCTAATTGATAGTGACTGGATTCAGGAGGCAAGCTGTGTTCAAGTGCGTTAGTGCATCTCTGTTGTAACAAATAGAATAAATCTATGGCTTATTCATGCTCAATAGATAGATTTGGGTTTAAAGTATTAACTCTTAAGTAGTACTTTAACCTTTTAATGAAAATTACTTGTTCGGGGCATTTTGTATTAACTTAATATCCCAGAAACTCCAAATTTACCATAAAATGATAAATTGTTTGGTCCAGCACATTTTGATTTTCTTAACCTTTTGGTAAAGCATGTTTATAGAAAACTATTTGACCCTTCCCTTTTTTGACTTTTTTTGTTGTTGTTGTATAAAGGTGCATTATTCTGTTTAGTAGGTCCTCACATCTTTAATTTCACAATAAACATGCAACATGCTAATGGTTCAGGCTAATGGTCTTCATCAGAGCACATCATATAATACATACTGGTTAGATCTGGTGTCCAACAGGAGAATCAATTTTTGTAAAAGCCATCACATTTTCCGCTAGGTAACCCATTTAATAACTATTTTGATCCAGGTTCTGATGAATGAATGGTCTTGGTGAGTTTTGGAAAATCAATGATAAACCCACTCTATTGTTTTGTGTTCCCGGCCACACCATTGTATTCTAAGTTAATGTAAACTGAGAGTAGAAAATTAGATTGCTGATATACTCTATAGATAAGACTTTTTTATCTTTAAAGGTGGAGAACTTTCTGCAGCTCACCAAGACAATAAAATCAGGATCAAAACATTTATAGTAAGAAAAAAAGCACTTCATCAAAACATGGAAAAATTCAAATGCACTCGGCCCAATTTTCCCACCAAGGCGATTTCAGAGCTCATGAACTTTTACTCTGGGGGAGTTTAAATCTATCTTGAAAAATCGTGAAAATATTGTGCTTGGTCTGTGTAGTTGTTTAGCAATTCAAACTGCAATCATTTTGATTGATTTTTTTTATGCTCTCATTTTAGTGTGTGAAAGTTCTCTCCTGGCCTGGTCACTCTTTTAAATGATTTTCTTTAATCTCAATAAGAGAGAGAGAGAGAGAGAGAAAGAGAGAGAGAGAGACAACCATTTGAAGCCAGTTTCGAATTTTTGAACCGATTCCTTGGGTTTTCAAAGCCAAACAATGAGCCAGAATAGGTTAATAGGTTCCACTACTCTGTGGTCAAGGCCAACCCACAGTATTCTCTGTTAATGTAAATTGAGAGTATAAATAGGATGCTGATATACTCTGAGATGGCGATGCACCAATTGCAATTTTTTTAATTAAAACCCTAATCAGTAATGTGTTTTAAGTGCTCTTATTTTTGAAGGATTACAACGGACGTAAGGTTGGTCAACATTGTGTATGTGTTCTGACTTGTTGAAAATAATATACGCCCCATCATCATCGCGGTACGTTTCTTAAACCAATTGTATGACATTTCAAAGTGAAAATAAAATGTTAGAAGCTTCGTTCAGTCCATCATATGTTACATGGTGGCTTTGGTCAGGTACTTCGGGGCTTGTTGCAGGCTCTGCGCTCTCGCTAGCTTTAGCTGCTCTGCCAAAGTGGAAATATTCAATGTTCCTCGGGTTGATTAATGTTGAAGTGTCTAATTAAGTTCATGGTGCCCAACGTTTTCGGGGTTGTTCCTCCACAGCTTATTTTTTCATCACGTGTGACAAACTGCAAGCTTTGTGTTTTCTTTATTCGCAAGGAAGGCTTTCTAATCTGGTGAGATATTTGTAGCCATAGCTAATGCATGTTTGCGTGTACGGTGCAAGCATGTAACCAGCACCATATCGGCTTCAATGAGGCTGATCGGCCATTCACTCAAATTAAGCCTCCCAGCGCCTCCACTGTGAGACTTCCTTATCTTTAATGGTGGAGAACTTTCTGAATCTCACCACAACAATAAAACTATGGCCAAAATGTTCATAGTTAGGGAAATAGACCCTCATCAAAACAAGAAAAACCTGTAGAATGCTCAAATACCCCTTTTTCACAAAAGCAGTTCCAGAGCTCGTTTGGAACCGGTTCTTTGCTTTTCCACAGCCAAACAACAAGCTCCCAGAGACAAAACTGGTGCCAGACTAAAAAGACTAAAACATTGCTGGATTAGATAAAAGAAAGAGTTAAATCAGTGGCTGGGGTTGGGATTGTTGTAACCAACCAAACCTTTGGCTGCCATTTATAAGAAATTGAGGCTTGTGGAGTGTATTTTTTACAGGTTTGTAAGTTGAACCAACTACAAACTGGCTCTAGCTCTTAATTGGCACTAGCACCAGCCTGGAACTAGCACCTGATGTAAAAAAAAAAGGCAAGAGAGTGTAAACCTCTGCCATGGTCCTCCAGTTTCCCCATTATGTCATCACACCTGAAAGCAATTCTCACTTGTTATTATAACCTTCATAATATGGCACCATGAAGATGAAAACCTACCCGTAGGATTTGGAATCCAATTTGTATCGTTATATATTACACTGATGGAGGTTTTCTTCAGGATCCAGCTCTAAAACTTGGCGATTTACATCCACGGAACATTCGTCTCATCAAGGTGATCAATCAAATAGTTTATGGTTAACTGACAAAAACAGTCCAAAAAACTCACTCTTAGTAGTAAAATAAATCAAAATAATGGAGAAAAAAATGTATCAGCCAATTTGCACTCATTCCTTCCAAAATGTAACTGGTTCCTTTTGACACTTGACCAACCCTTCCACAAAGTTTAATCAAAATCCCTCCAGAAAGATTATGCAGAACAGACAGAAATGTAAAAGAAAAGAAGCCATATCTCAAGTGAAACCAAGCTCCTGACTCTGTCCCTTGGTTCGGATCCTATTTGAAAGTAAATAGGTTCTTCCTTGCTATATGCTATATGCTGTGTATCTTTTGGTATGCAGAAATGGACATTAGAAAAGAAAAAATTGAGTATTTTGTATTTAAAAAAAACAAAAAAAACATTTCTGAAATGAAATTTGAAAAACCAAAACATACACGGACCCTCGTCAAAGACAAAAAAGCCCATCCTGCAGCAATAAATTAAGTGAAACCAAATTCCTGACCCTGCTCAAACGTCTGAATCAACTTCAATATTTTACGGTTTTGTTTCTCATCATAAGCCCGAACATCCTACTAAATTTCAGGAACACCTGATAAGTAACTTTTGTGTAATCCTCATAACAATCAGATAAAGGTCCCCACTTGGTGGGGCTGGCAGCTCTCTATTACACACTAGGAAGCAGGTGTCCTCATAAGTATAGTAATATAGGTATGTGTGTGTGGTGAAGAAGAACAGTGAAGAGATCAGCTCTGCTCCCAACTCCTCCTCAGTTGTTAACTCTGACAGTGTATCTTTCTCCTTCTTGTGTTTTGGGAGGCTTCAGTAGTCTGGCTGGTGGCCAAAAATAGCCCCCTAAGCTGGCACACTGGCCCAATTTACGACCTTTCACATTCAGAGGGGGGCAGCCCTGTTCAGGGCAGCGCAGCCTAGTTTCCCACAGCACAGCGAAAGCACTGAAATCCCACCAGCAACGTTACAAAGGAAATCCCGCTTACATTTCTACTAAATGTCACTGGAGACCAAAATCACATCAGCGTAACGGACTCCAAACATGTTTTCTGTCGCAGCCGCTGCAAGTGTAAGATGACGAGCCAAAACGGGCCCCCAAACCAAAATCTGTGCTGCTTTCAACTGCGCGCCAACTGTCAGAAGTCCGAGCGAGAGTTTTCAGGGACGGCAGACCGCGAGACCGCAAAAGTAAAAATAAATGGTCTAACCATTCCCATCTACAAGCATTCATCAGTGACCTGTGCACCACAGCTCCCGACCAGAGCTCCTCCAGCGGAGGAGACGGAGCATCAAAGAGGTGGGTCACATCACAAACACGGAGGTGGGTTTCTCAGGCAGCTACCAAAACAAACTTAGAAAGCTCACTCACCATCTGAGAACGGCTCTTGGGACAGCCATTGATGTCGTCGATCTTCTCGTTGGCTGACGGAGGAGGCAGAGAGAGAGAGGGATAAAAAAAGAGAGAAAGAAAAAGTCTTTTCAGGTGTGTTTGGTTTAAAGTAATCCTCTCTTTTGTTTCCAGTGGAGATCCCTCTGTGTATGTCCCAGACAGTTGCTGCTTGACTGTGGAGAGCAGAGGTGTGCTTTGCCGGTTACTGTGATCAAACCCCCCCCCCAATCCCCTCCTCTCTCCTCCCGCTGAGACATGAAACACTATCTGGTCACAGCAAATGGGAAATGGGGCCGCTAGGGGCCCGACTGAGATGTGTGCGGAGCTGCTCCCTTTCAGTGTGTGTGTATGTGTGTGTGTGTGTGTGTGCGTGGGTGGTGTTGGGGATTCCTCCCGTCTATTAGAGGCCCAGCCCACAGCAGCTGAGACACGGCCCATCAGCCCACGAGTGACAACTGTGCCAATAGAACTGCCTCCTGCATCAGGAGGCTCAGCGGGGGGGCCACGGCGGAGCTCCACCTCAGGACCACATTTTGCACTACCTACACTGTAAATAAATAGTTCTCCTTCTGCTGTGTGAATAAATACACAGTTTCCTATTGTGTGCTCAGTGGGTGTATAAAGGTAAACGTTACCGAGATTGTAACGCTGCCTTCAGGACACAACAAGATTGACGTAAATAAGAACTTTGGGTTATTTGCATCATTCATGTCGTGTCGTTTGCATCGTCTGACAAGTGACTCTTTATGCATTGACTTTGTATAAAATGGTGCTGCAGAAATAAAAGGGGTTGGGTTAAGTGTGAATACAGCTGGTCTTCAAGTAACAACGCATTGATCAGCCATATCATTATAACCACTGGCATGTGAAGTCAAAATGAACTTTGATAATCTCTACAATGACAGATGTCAGCGTTGGGATAAGTAAGGCAGCAAGTTTTCATTTTGACCTTGAAGTTGATGTTTCTGCAGCAAGAAAAATGGACATGGGTAATGATCTAAACAATTGTGAGACGGGTCATATTGTGATGGCTACTAGACTGGGTCAGAGCATCTCAAGAGCTGAAGGAGTCTCTGGTGTTCCATGTCTGATTAGTGACCACCAAAGTGGTCTTAGGAAGGACAAGTGATCAATCGATGACAGGGATGTCAAGGAAAAGCTACTATAGCAGAAATTTCTGAGAAAGTGGAAGCTGGTTCTGATGGATAGCTGCCAGAAAATACCACGCATCATAGACCTGTGGGGAGAAAGTAATACTACACTATATTGATTTTATTGTTAAGGCTGATAAACAGAGCAATGGTAAACTAGACCTATGCTGTCGACCCAAACAGATAGAGCATATCCCTGAAAACCCCCTAATCCCCTGCATTTTACAAGCAATTCCCCTGCTTGAACTCCTCAAATTAAACATAAATCTACGTCAGAAAAAAATGTTTTTTGTCAAAAAAAAAAGAAAAGTTTCCCACATATGAACCAAATTTGAACCAAATCCCGAAAAACATTTGGCGATAAAGCACCTCCCTGTGTCAGAAATATGCAACTGACCTTTTCCAAAAGTCAATCCAGTTCCTCCTCGTACTACGTTCTATGGAGCTTCAAGATTTGAAAAGGATCCACAAAACAGTTTTGGATTTACTGCATCAAAAAAGAACCATGGATCCGTCCTTGCTCTTTACTACAGTCGCTCTAAAGTCCTCCTCTCTGTGTGCAGGACTGACCATAACCCCTAGAATTATCTAAAATTGGCCTCTGATGTCAGCAGCTCTGATGTCACTCTGACGAGTCCCTAACAACGATCACATGCGGCAGCTACAGTAGGAGAACAGACGCTCCTCTGTGCTGGAGGGAGCTGCAGCCTGGAAAACATAAATCTGGGTCAAAGACGTAAAGGAAGCGCCGGGAGCGGAGAAAGTCAAAGACATGCTGAGTCAGCGGTCAGCTGGTGTCAGTCTGCATCGGCCCGAGGGACGGAGGCTGATGAAATGAGCAGCTGACGGCGGCCGATGACATGTCAAGACGGGTGATGACACAAACGAGTGCGAGGGCTCAAAAACACAGTGGAGGAAACCCACTTTTACTGGATGAGTTACTTCATAGGACTCAACACAGACTTCCCCATGAGCTTTAGATACTAACGCTCACAACTGTGATCAAGGACTTTTATCACTTTTATGACGGATTAATTGTCACTTTGAAGTTGATACTTATATCGCCCAAAAGTCGCCGCCTCCGCCGCCGCAGATCCATCATCTTAACGCAAAAACTCAACAACGATTCCATGGATCATCTTCAAATGTTATATCCTAATAGACTTTAGTGCGAGGAAGGACTGGGGGGATTTTTGGATGGAACGGATGCATTTTTCAAACACTAGGGGGAGCTTTATCTCCAAATGTTTTCAGCTAAAATTCCAAACCGTTGGTCCGCTTTAGACCAAATTTACTTCATAAACCGCCTCAAGGAAGTCGAACTTATCTCCATCATATTTTACTGTAAATGTTTTATTTCATTCACTAGGGGAGGGGCTTTTCTACGCTCATCCAATTGTGTCTAAATTTAGCTAGTATGAATCGACACGAGGAAATCTGTCGTTTTATTCCTGAGCTCAGAAAAACTAGTTAACTGTATTTATCTTCATTATTGAGTCACTATGGGATCTGGTCCTAGAGCAGACTGCTGATTATCATAGAAATAGTTAAGTTGAGTCAATATGGACTGTTTGAAATTATTTTATTTATTATTAAATTGCTTTTTTCTAAATTTTGTATGTCCGCAATTTCTCTTTTTCATACTTGGTTTTTGACAAGTTCTTTATAAATAAAGTCTATTATTATCATATCAAAGGACGTATTTATGTTTTTTCCTTTGTTTCTAAGTCTCCCCAGTTGTGGAAAATCGTTCATAGCAAATAACTTCAAATATTCTGCCCCACGTGTTTTTTTTTGCTTTGTTTTGAATAAGAGAGTTTTTGGAGCAAATAAGGATCTGACCTCTTCAGGTTCACTCGAGACCGAAAAAAGGAAGACTTCTGTTTCTGTCCTGATTCTATCAGAACCCCGTGAAAGAAGTCTATGTTCTTCTGCACTCAAAATAACTTTTTTTCGGATGACTTGTGTTAAAATTGACATTATCAACTCAGATAAATGAGATCAAGGGTTTCATTGTGAAACATCGACTCTATCCATGCAGCTTTTTCGGGGGCATGAATGTTTGTTTTTCCATAAAAAGTTGCCTCTTTGTGTTCGATAAAAGTCAGTCGCATCTTTTTAAAGCATCAGTCGCATCATTTATTCAGCAGGCACATGATCAGCGCTGGATTCATTCTGCAGATTTGTGTTTTCCTTACCTACGACCTGGATGATCTCAGCCAGCAGAACTCCGTCGGTGAGGTCCGTTTGCAGGTCCTTGATCAGACGCTTATGTCCCGACTTGGCAAGGTAGTGGTTGGCCCAGTCCGTGTAGATCTGCGATCAGATGCAAAACACAACAGCTTTCGGTTAGGATCCCACACAAATGTGCTCCCGTCCAAAATAGGGGCAAGCCGTCCACGTGTTTAAAACTCCGTAAACACTTGAGAACTACAAAAGGCGAGACTGGTTGAAGCAAATTTACGAGTAATAAAATAACAACATGGTTGAATGGGAGCAGAGGAGCCCTCTGTCTTTTGTTGGGGCTTGGATCTGGCACATATCCGCGTGGTATTCAAATTGGGGCCATTGTGCTCAGCCGGGGCATTCATCTCACAACGCACGGCGGCTGTTTTCAATGGGCCGCGCTGACATCACTCTCTGGGGACAGAAAAGACCCTTCACCGCCTGGGAAAGGGGGGCAGAGCAAGCATCTGAATAATCTGAATAGCTTCCCTCATAATTAGTCTCGTTTACGCACTCGCTCAAAAAGAGAGGAGAGTTTTTATTTCTGGAGAATTTTTTTTTAAATTTTTTTTTTTAAAGGACAGCAAACAATTAAAGAGAAAAATATACCGCAAATAAAGCAGTTTCTGTTATTTTAGACGATCTGACACCTCAGATATCTGCCCCCCCCCCCCGTCTGCAAACGTCACTGGGCCCGTCAGAAAACTGCAGAACAAATGTGACTTCAGAGCAGAACTTCTCCCCCGCAGACATCGGAAGCATGTGCGAAAGCTGAGATGAATAAAGACACGTCACCCTGAACGTCTCACTCCTGTTTTCACACAAACATGAAAGCTGCTATAAGTCTGCTCAAGAAAGGTGACGGAGGGACGACGAGTTTTGGGGGGCTCTTGAAATCAGAATCATGAGACTGGCGTCAGAATTTCCAGTTGACTCTTCAGTCCAAATTCCGGGTTTAAAATCTGGAATTCCAAGAATAATAATAATAATAATTCTGAGAATGTAGTTGAGTTTTGAGTGTAAAGTAAGAAATTTGAGAATAAAGTAAGAATTCCGAGTTTAAAGTTGGAATTTTGAGTTGAATTTTGATTTTTCAGTCAGAATCATGAGCATAACTTCAGAATTCCGAGAATAAAGTCAGAATTCTCAGAATAAAGTCAGATTCTGAGAATATAGTAGACATTCGAGTGTAAAATTAAAAATTCAGAAATCTGATGTTTTAAGTCAGAATTGCGAGAATAATGTTAGAATTCAGTTTCAGAGTTGGAATTTCAAGTTGAAATTTGAGTTTTTAAGGAGTTTATAATCAGAATGACAGAATTGTGGGTATAAAGTCAGTATTGTGAGAATAAAGTTTGAATTAAAAAAAACAAAACTAAAGTCATATACTACTACATGGCCCCTAATCCTCTTGCGTAACTCTCTGATGTCTTCACCTAAACAAGAAATCTCAGTCACCAGTACCCAGATGAAAGAGTTCTCACTCACAGTTCTGAACAGCACAGATATCTTAGTTTTTTCCCTTCAAGTGCATCAAATTACAACTACTGGCACATCTTCCTTTTTTATTTGGCTGTATTTATGGTAAAAGAAGTGGATATTTTCAAAAACGTATTGGAGGAGTTTCCAGTAATGTTTCTGGCCTGGTATTTTAGGTCAAACATGATCTTTTCCTCAACCGCTAACCGACTGCTTCGGTGCCAAACCAGTCACAACGTAGAAGTGAAAGCTGACACCGAGAGAGCAGAGGTATAAATCAAAAAGTCATTACAGTGATGCAACCTTATATTCAAAACAAACATACGTGAAATACTCGAGATCCCTCACCGGGAGGGAAATGAGAGTCGGCTTTTTCCTGTTGGTTCTTGTTGATTGTCTGAGCGAAAGTTCCATTTTCATAAATCTGACAAATACTGACATCAATCTTTGTATTTCCAAAATATCAACAAATACTGTCCAGTAGGTGGAGATGAAGTTCTGAGATGAAATTAGGATTGCTATGACAATGAGAACTTCATCGATTACGAATCCAACTCACAGAACGAGGCAAATTCAACATGAAACTACGGGAACGAAAATAAGTAGAAAAAAAAGAAAAATGATTAAAGAACCTTAATAGCAAAAGGCACAACTTCAATAAAATCATCTGTGGAATTTGAGAGTATTCTGTCCAGATGTTTTTGAAGAGAAGGGCGAGACTAATCTCTGGATGAAAGGACATAAAATGGGCATAAATACTATGAAAGATAGTATTTTAGGATGCTTTCAATACTGCAATTTCGCCAGCGCAATCTGAACTTTTCATGACATACAGTACCTACTTCCTGTCGTCATCTTCTACGTGGTCAGCATACGCCTATTCTTGTAGTCCGGCGTGCGACTGACGTCAGTCCTCCTCCTATTGTATCCTCTAACTTTCTCTTATCATCACAGAATACAGATTTAAAGTTTGAGCAGTTTTTTATGCCTTGGCTTTGGATTTATTTCATCGGACCATATCCCTTATAACTACCTACACCATCCCTCCGTTCTACCCACTCATACCTCCTCCTCCTTCCCCGGACTGAGCTCAGCACCATGGGTGATCGGACCTTCTGTTCTGCTGCCCCTCGTCTGTGGAATGCCCTCCCTGACCATCTCAGGGCTCCACAGACGACTGACGCATTTAAAAAAGGACTTAAAACTTTCCTTTTTAGCAGAACCTATAACTTTAATTAACATTGCTGCTTTTTGGTCAGGTTTTTAAATAGTTATTATTTAATTTTTTTATTGATGCTTTTATCTGCTTTTACTTTGTAGCACTTTGAGATTTGATCCAAATGTAAAGTGCATTATAAGCTAAATGTATTATTATTATTATTATTATTACCTGGCCTCTTCCTCCCCAAAGGCTACTGCGGTTTATTTTTTCAACTTTTGTTTTGTTTAATTTCTTTCCGTTGTTTATTGGTTGTTTATTTAATTTATTATTGTTTATTTTAGATTAATATTTTTGGGGGGTAATATAGCTCCCCCTAGTGAGTAAAATGTGAACAATTAGAAACCAATGCTTCAGAATTTAATGAACAAAAACTTTTGTTGATAAAGCTCCCCCTAGTGTCAGAACTATACAACCAACCTTTCCCAAAATCAACCCAGTTCTTCCTCGCACTAAGGTCTATGTGGGACTAAAATGTTATATATATACTCAATCATATGACATAGTTTTTGGGTTATCGCTTCAGGGATATAATCATCCAAGCGTGCAAACTTTTCATTTTTATTAACATCAGGCTCCCAAAGGTTTTTCTACTGGTTCAGTACCGTCCTGTCGACTCTGCATGGTGTTCCAGTCAGCTCCTATCTTTCATTACAGTGAACTTCAAGTGAAAGTATTGGTTCCAGATTAGCGTGAAGCATTGTGGAGGTCAAACCTCAGCACACGCACACAAACACACAACAGTACCGCTGAGGTTTGTGACACGGCCGTGACCCGGGTTCTTCTGTGTTTGCACTGTAAACAGACCTGGAGCTTTTCCTGCCACGCCACTCATCGGATGACTCACTGCCGCCATGATGGCTTACAACAGGTGTGAGTACTTCAAAGACATTCACACACACACACACACACACACACACACACTCTCACGCACACACACTTATATAGACTGCTTTTCATGCCCACATACAAGAGTTTTACGGGAGAACAAGGCCACAAATTAAACACAAAGACTCTCTGAGTGACGCTTAAATTACAGAGGGTGCATGCCCGAACACAAACACAAGTGCTCAGTTATGAAGACTCTCTTTGAGCGGCGGCATCAGGCTGAACTCCCTCTCAGCTGGTCGTGGAGACGAGGAAGGTTCATGTTCAGCAGCTTTTGTGTTTGTTTAAGCTGCGAGAGTTTTCTTTCAAGCAGTATCGGCCAAGAGAACGAGGGGCTGTAGCGCAATTAAAAGTAAGGTGAAATAGGTTTATCTGTTATGTAGAGACCGGGGGGGGGGGTTATAGAGCCTGAGGGCAGGCAGGGTGATATGGGGATTAGAGAGGTTAGGGAAGTGGGTGAGTCATCGGGGTATAAAGTTTGAAAATGATCCATGAAAGCCATTGAGTTCGTCTGGAAAACTGGGATTTTCTGTAAAATATCTCCCCTTAGTGGGTAATTTGTGAACTTTTGGATCAAATATGATAATAATTCAATGCATGAGAATTTATGGCCAAAAACTGTTTGTAACCTTACTAATAAAGTCTGTCCTCAAACCTGATGTCACCCTCTTTACTTAGCCTTCAAATGTAATGGCAGGCAGTTTAAGATGCAACCATCTTTGTTATTGATTAATCTTTACAACAGTAATCATTTAGTCTCGCTGTCCATAACCTTCATTCTTCTTTTCTCCAGCGC
Source organism: Lophius piscatorius (assembly GCA_009660295.1). Taxonomy (NCBI): domain Eukaryota; kingdom Metazoa; phylum Chordata; class Actinopteri; order Lophiiformes; family Lophiidae; genus Lophius; species Lophius piscatorius. The sequence continues at coordinate 41,250 of VRLP01003218.1, read as the reverse complement.
ATACCTCCACCTCTCCAGGTTCTCCTCCACCTGCTCCCACTACAGAATCACAATGTCCTCCACCAACATCGTGGTCCATGGAGACTCCAGCTTGACCTCCTCTGTCAGCCTGTCCATCACCACAGCAAACAAGAAGGGTCACAGAACTGATCCTTGGTGCAGTCCCACCTCCGCCTTGAACCCATCCATCACTCCTACTGCACACCTCACCGCTGTCATGCTGCTCTCAAGCATATCCTGCACCACTCTAACATTCTTCACTCCAGACTTCCTCCGTCAGCATCTCAAAGCAAACATCTCATCTCCAGCACTTTCTTGGCATGAGACCATCCTGCAGCCCACAAACTGTCACGTCTTCTCTTAACCCTTTAATGTCCTCACCAAGATAAAATGGAAAAATTATTACGTTGCATATCTTATTTGTTATTTCAACATCGTAGACACTCTAAATTTGCTATAAAATTAAGATTTATTTAGGTAAAAATAACCTCCAATGGAAAATGGTAAGTTTTAATGAGATTAGATTTCTGTTATCTTCATGCATCTTCATTATAAAGTGTAATTTCTCCAACTGTTTTGTGTAAAACATGCTTTGAAAAAACTATTTGACCTTTATTGGATTATTTTTGGTTGCATCCAATTAAATAATTCTGTTTACTAAGTCCTTGCACGCTACAAGATGAAGAAAAAAAAAACCTTCTTATTTAATAGGACTCTGTCAATAATCATGGGTAATTTACCTTCTCTGTGCCCATTTGACCAGTGGTGTCCCCCACGGACCCGTACTTGGCCTCTTACTCTTTAGCATATACATGCTACCATTGGGTTATATTTTAATCAGGTTCGGTTTAATCATGTAATATGGCATTTATTTTTGACTCAGTATGAGATTATATGAGATTAACGGATTGTACCTCAGAATATTTGGCTTCTTTCGACCATGGCTGTTTTTGCAGTGCAGCACATTGAATAGAAATTTGACTCATAACTCCTCAAGGTTGTGAATCAGTGATTAATTGATTCTGTCACTGTGTTGTTCATTAAATCCATTGAAGCGATAAGTGGACAACGTTATTACCTCACAAGAGAGTCAAAGTAAAGTTAGATGGAAGTTAATCTAATTTCTAAAAAGTTAGGGAAGCGACATCAACTTTTGAAAAGGATCAATTATTCTGGCAGAATTCTTTTGCTTTAAAGTTTTGATGATTTTATTAAACAGGAAAAAGGGGCTGAGTGCAAAAATAAGAGTATATTGCACCAAATACATGGATATAATGGCGCACAATCATATCCTCAAACCCAAATATCAACACATCAACGAGTCTGATGGTCACTAACAGTTCTCAGAAGGGAAACTCCCTAAACTCCCAAAAACTCTGACTAACCTTCACACCCTTCCGGTGGGATTGTGGGTGTTTTTTGAGGAGCTGTAAATTGGTATCAGTGTCAGGGACAATCCCTTCACCAGAGAGAGAGAGAGAGAGCAACACTACACTGACTCATTCACGCTGTCACGTGTGGCCTGAGACAGTTGACCTCCAGCTTTGTGTATGAGTCACCGCCGTCAACATAATCTGGACACGACGCTGACGGATTCATCAAATAAAGGTTTTAACTTCTGCAGATGATATTTTATATGACATGATCTCTGAGATTGCAGTGATAACAACTGAAAGTGAGTTTATAATCTTTCACCTTAGCCTGGAAGAGGACGTGTGTGCAAACTGACCCTACACTCTGTGAAATATCTAGGTTGTGTAGACACTTGGCAAAACCAGCAACAAAGAGTGGAAGTAAATGGGGATCCAAAGGCTAAAGAGCAGCTGACTGACCCTCTCTTCTAACAGTGAACCTGAGGCTACATTACGTAAATTAGCTCTGAAACATTTCTTCTGAGCTCAGATCAAACAACCGACCAACCGTGATTCATCCATTCACAAGCATGTGTATGCATTAAAAGCCTGGACCCGTGTGCCTGTTGACATAATAACATCCAATTCGGGGCTTTAAAAATGACAGAGCCTGTCGTTCAAAGGCTGGGAGACGCATCGATGAGTCACCCGTTCAGCCAGCTGCGTCGTTTCATCTCATACAAGCCCACAGAACTGCCCCGCAACCAGCAGCCCCACTGCTGATTCAACCGGCTGGTGTGCGATGCCCTGAGAGGGTCATGACACATGCAGGCCATCCCCAGCAGCGTTGGGTCAGTCTGGATGGAGACAGGGGGAGAACAGGGGGAGAGTATCTCACTGGGTCAGTACCTTAGATGAAGGGGACTTTCTGAGGAGCCAAGGGTTATCAAAAAGTAGAGCTTTTGGTAACAAACACCTAAGATGTGGGGAGTAGCAAGAAGGAACGCCACAGAGAAAAGTTCCTTATACCCAATGTGAAGTCTGGTGGTGGATCTCTCATGCTCTGGTTCTGTTTTCCTTCCACAGGCTCTGGACATCTTGTTAAAACAGATGGTCGATGGACTCTGGACCAACGACCTTAAAGTAGGCTGTGGTTAGACCTTCAAGCAGGACAATGATCTGAAGCTCACCTGAACATCAACCCAAGAATGGATCAGAGTTCTCCAAATAATGGGTCTGCCATGGCCATCCAAGAGCCCTGACCTAAACCCCACAGAACATATGTGGGATGTCCTGCAGAGGAGAGTCCACCAGCGTGGACCTCAGAACCTGAAGGAACAGGAGAGGTTCTGTTTGGGAGAATGGTCTCAGATCTTCTACATGTGTTATCAAATATCACACACAAGTATCTTGTTGATCAGATATGAAATCTGCACTGCACATATTTTACTTGCAGGTGCAAACGGAGTCTTAGTCTTACTTTTCAAGTTCAAGAATGTTAAAAACATTCGGCACCTCAGCTCGGTCCATCTGAGCACCTTTCTCACATTCGCCGATGACGTAGAACATTCCACGCAACAATTATGCTGATAACTCCGAGCCTATCAGCCTTTTATTTTCAGGGTTCAGTAAACAATTCAAACAGTTCTGCACTTAATGTGCCATTATGAGCCACTCTACCGACATGAGGCAGAACTATAAAGAGAAAGTAGCAGAACCAAAGCCGCTATAAAGTCTTATCTCTCACGAGAAGCTCTCGTCGGGAGCAAAGTCTTAAACGGCTCTCCTTATAATTCAGGTAATGACACGAATTGAGCGCTGAGTCCACAAAAGACATGCTCGGATAAGAGCGCTTTCTTCTTTGAAAGGAAAGCGTGGAGCCAGCTCCTCCACGGACCTCGCTTAAGACATCCAGAGGTTTATGAGGCAGAGCCAAACCCCATCAGAGAGCCTTCATTCATTCTTGTTCAGCTGTTACCTGCCGCTTTCAGGGGCTTCTGAAATCATTCTTGGCAGCTTCTGGAGATCAGGCAGCAGCCCGCTGATGTTTCTATTTCAAGCTGACCCCTTCTTCTCAAGTCACATTCTCTCATAACTCCACAGTCCCCCTACCCCCCAGGTCAACGTCCGTCACAAAAAGATATAACTTCACCTCTCCTCGTGACCGCTGTCAGGATTCAATATTAAAGGTTCAAGTTCCTCTTAATCCGTCACCGATTTGAAGCAAAAACTCATTAAAGACACCTTTAAAACTAGGCTTGTCTTAATTAGAACATAAAAATCTGATACCGGTTAACCCAGCCACATAGGGGTCACAAGCAAGTGTACTACTAGTGCCGGATAAATGGGGAGGGTTGCATCAGGAAGGGCATCCGGCGTAAAAGCTACGCCAGATCGAAAGGCGCTACACAAAACTGATTTCAAAACCGGATCTGTTTGGGCCTGGGTTAACAAACACCATCACTGGTACAGGGTTCAGGCCTATGGATGGAAACAGGGGGATCCACCAAACGACAAAGAAGAAGAAGAATCTGATGGCGATTATTTACATGATGAATAGAATCAACTCCTTTCATCTGTATAAAACAGCTGGATTAAACCAAAACCTGACAACTCAGCAATATTTCCAAGGACTTTAATGACATCACCTGGATGCTCCTATTCTAATCTAAGTGCAGAAGTAAAGGATAAAATTTTTCAATCAGCATCCATCAATGTGAAACACCATGAATCACCAGTCTATCACAATTATTTGATCGATAATTAATCCTCGTGATGGTAAACAGCCCGACCAAAAACCAATGACCTCCTCGGAGATTGTATAAATTTGTCTCTCTGGTTTCTTACCACTTTGTAGTTCTTGCAGGAGAAGCGACTGAAGCTCCTGGTGGGCACCTGCAGGCCCAAACACTCTGCCATGTCGGCCCGTCACCTTGACATACCGAACCTCCGGGGCAAAGCGGGCGACCCTCCAGAACACCTACAGATGAGTGAGCTCTCTCATGAGGGCGAGGTGGAGAGGGTAAATACAGCCATGCTGTTTGATGAGCTCCGTCTGCCTGACTCGTCCTGTATGAGCAGGATTTGAGCCTGCCTCCTCTTCATATGCACCTCTCTCTCTTACCCCTCCCTCCAGACTCCCCCATACAGACGTAACCTCCCCTCTCTCTCACTCCTTTCATCTCTGGGTGTCGAGTCAGACTCCCTGAGTCAGTTCCCTCTTCTGTCGCTGTAGAGATGGAGCAGGAACATAAAGCACAAGAAAACGAACTTTTTTTTTATGTGCCGGCAAATTTGATCAACTCTAACTGGCATTATCGTAATTAGGGTGACGAACAATGATTCTAAACACGTATTTCGGAGAGACAGGTATTTTCCACCTCCATTATAATGGTTTAAGCCGGTTGAATAACAATTTTTCAACATTCAGCTTAGATTTGACGGTTCATATTCCTTACTAGGCCTTTACTGTTGTCCCCCAAAAAACACCAAACCCTTGTGTTTTCATAATCGTCACATCACTTTTGAGTGACCTTCATTAAGACAAATTGGTGATTGCAGTGTGTTTACCCCTGTCAGCCACGGCAAAGGCTATAAATGACCTCAAATGTAAACTCAGAACCAACAGAGCAGCCTCTCCTTACAGAATTTAGAAGTTTCAAATGTGACACCAAGTGGGAGGAAGCTGCCACACATCAAGCCCATAGTCGCCTAGATACCTGGTGCGTCAGTCTGAGACCCTGATTGGAGTGATGGAGTCACCGGTACTTGACAGGCTGGGATGAGAACCTATTGCAGGTATGCCGTGGGTTTGACTTGGGTTGTAAATATGATGGATGTCTCTCCTAAACGTAACGGAGCTCCTGATTCTGGCTGAAAGAACAACTTAGTATCTCCTTCCTCTGACGCACCTGGTGTAAAAGCAGACGCCCACACACACCGACGCACTTGAAACTGCAGGTTCACACTGTCGGACCTTCGTCGTTGGTTTGAATCCAGCTGTTGTCTCATTTCACAACCATGCCCCGATCCACACACTCACACTTAAAATCAACCAACTAACCAATCATCAATCAACTACGACAAGTGGAAACCAGTAGTGACTGGTGAAAACAACAATCAGGGAGGAGACACACTAGGAGTCAAGAGTCACGCCCCTGAAAGAGGGAAACAGGTGTGGAACACAGGAAACATGAAAGGGAATTCTTAACACAAGGAAAGGAGCAACTGGAAACCCAAACTGTGACTGACACCAACAAGGTTCCTACAATGTAAACCACAGAAAAAAGATCAAGGGGGGAGGCAAGTGGTTGGCCCACCTTTATTCCACTTACCTGATGACCTGTAAAAGTTAGTCCTTTAAATTAACTGGTGGTGTAACGCCCCCTATGCAAGACCACGTTTTGCTCTGATGGCTATTTAAAATCAAAGACGTGGCATTTCCCCACTGTTGTGTCGTTCAGTGGAAACATACAAAAGTAGCGTAGGGGAAGGTCGGCATTTCCACACAACTAGGTGACCTCTGTGTAAAAAGAGCTGATGAGTCAAAAACATGGTGGTCTCGCTCATGGTCACACGCATCATCCAACTCCAACCCATGTCAGGAAGAGAGATGGTTCACAAATCAAACCAGGTGTTGGAATGTGACAGTAGGTGACATTGGGGGCTCTTAAATAGTGTTTTAGCATTCGCAGGTTTTTATATAAATATTTGTTTAAAGGAAAGAACTTAGACAAAATGACAGAGAAACGTTACCGCTTAAGACTTAAGTACTGTAATTGTTTACAGAGGTTACACACAGGCCAATTCTACCGGAAGTTTCACCAGATTTGTACGAAATAAATACAAAAATCTCTTATAAAAGTCTTATACTTATTTCCATTAGTACATAATAGTCGTTATCTCCATAATGGCTCACTGATGTCATATGTTCACACATGTTCTGTCAACAGACCCCTCCTGCTGCCAGACGATGCTGAGACTCATCAATAAAGACTCTTTCCATGCGGCTGCAGGCTGAGGGGGGACATGTGGCCACATATCTCCCCTGACCCGGTCTGGGCCATCCAGCAGATGGCCGCTGAGACAATGATTGATGTACTGATGGATACACTCAAACAGTAATCGAACAGAGGGATGCAGGGATGGGAGGGAGTGGTGGCCATGCAGGTGATAGTCTGCCACGCATCAAAGCGTGTGCTATGTTCTATGTCAAAGCCAGCATGCAGAGCCAATCACACGGACCGGGTGCACTCAGCCAGTGCAGGGAATCATCATCTGTCACTGGGGACCAGCAGACTCGGACAGATGTCCCATGTCTGTATGATATGACAACAGAGGGCTGCTGCCTGCTCTGCCAGCTGCTTCATAAGCGACACAATGACTCCAGCGCAGAGCACCAACACTGACCAGGAGCTGGACAAAGTCTTTTGGACGTTTTCCAAAGGGAAGCGTCCAAAAGATGATGGGTTCAAGGGACACCTTTGCAAACCGATCATATTGTGGTCGTTGCTTGATGAAGATCAAACAAGAGACAAGTGCAGGGCAGCAGGAATGTTTGCATGGAGGTGTTGTATCCATCTCATCAACAACAGCTTCTAGCCGCTAGAGTCTAGCTCATCCTAGGGGATTCTGATGTGTTCCCAGGCCAGATGAGATGTATAGTCCTTCCAGCAGCTCTGAGTCTACACCCAGGTATCCTCCCAGTTGGACGGTCCTGGAGAACCTCCAAAGGGAGGCGTCTTTGAGGCATCCAGATCAGATGCCCATAACACCTCAACTGACGTCCTTCTGGCACGAAGAAGCAACGACTCCCTCCGGATGTTTTAGGTTTTGAGCTAATCTCTAAGGCTGAGACCGGAAATCCTGCGAAGTAAGCTCCTTAATGTCACCAGGTTGAAGAGGGAGAAGACGAGTAGCTAGCAAAGAACAAACTGATAAACGATGCCATTGGTTGGCACACCACCGGCGGACCGTACGGGACAATCTAGGCAACTTCATCGATGAGTGTCGCGCCATTTTGAGGATCAGTTTCCGTATTTATCAGACATCCATTTGTTTTCTGAGGGGTGTGGGGGCGTGGGGGCGTGTTCAAGACCTGATGGTTAGGTGAGAGCGCAGCGCGCCACAAAACAGGGCACTGCATAGTTTCCAGATTTAAACACAGTTTTAAGTAATTGAGTTACTGGAATTATTTGAGGAATCGTTTCAGCCCCAGTTTTGTACATTTGAAACGGAACAGTGAGACAGAATAATGGTCCAACGTTCCTTAGGTGATAGAGTGAGTGCTAGACAATCTTCAGTATATACATATACATACGTATATATTTGACCTCTTCAAGCTCTGCATCTACTTCTGCAACCCAGCAGACTTCACCGCGGATGGTTTCTGGTCTGTGCTGCTCCTGACAGCCCCCCCACTCCCCACCTCCTCGGTATATTCACACAGGCCTTCAAGAGGTTTCAGCCCGCAGAGATCTGAAACAGGCCACTCTAAATAAGCCCTCACGTCTCTGCTTGCGCTGCATTTGGCAGATGAAAGACTTGCGGCTTTCGCAGGCATGGAGGCCCTACCAGCCGCATGCTAGACAAAATGACTTGGCCAGAACTCTGCAGTTTAGAGTACGAACAACAGACTCATCCATCAGAGAGACAAGAGGCTGCATCTGCATGTGTGCTAAACTGATATGAAAAATCAGCGGTGGAAGGAGAAACAGGCTGTAGAATTTGAACATTTGCACCCAGTAGAGAGGGTTTTGATTGGCTTGTGTAGCTACCTGACGACGCCTTTATCTTCAAAGGTTGATTCCACAATATCGTACTATTGAATCATGAATACGAGACTTCTAAAATCCCCCAGATTTGTGTTTTGGTTGAAGTGTCTGCCATAAAACAGAGGCTGGGACATGAAGCCCGATACAGGGAAGGTGAGGGAACGGCAGCTTTGAAGTGTTATTAAAGAGGACTTAGCTTGTTAGTCATGCGGTATGAACCAACACGCCAAACTCAACGATAGGATTTCCAGCCAGCAGATAATGTGATCGGGCCTCATGGTTCTAAAGAGCCTCCTAACCTTCAGAAACACAGTAGCCATAAAGGTCTACGAAATATAATGTGACCGCATGATGTGTTTAATGCCGGCGTGTAGCATTTTAAGGTTTTATCTCCGAAGCCATGCTGTAGTATAGCTTTTTTTTTCTTTTTTTAAAGTTGTTTGAAAAAGGTTTTGTTAGGGTTCTTATACACTTAAAAAAATGAATTTGTATCTTTACAATCACAATTAAATTCTGTTGAATCTCTTCAAATCCCCCGTAACACTCTGGGTTCGACTCGAAGTAAAGACCTTGGTTTTATACTGGGTATGACTTTGTCTTTACTGCTACAAATAAAAATATGTGTAACATCAGAAAAAAATCATTGAAATGTAGTTAAAAGAGTTCCAACTCACTACAATTGATACTTAAAAACTCTCAAAACTCGCGTCAAGACAGGCAGCTGAATTTGGATCAAGGAACTTGGATGTATTTAATTTCTAAGGCCGGGCCCAACATTATGTTTGGCAAATTAATTGTGACTTTTGGTTGAAGCAAATATAGCAGGTACACTTCAGTGTCTCCAGGTCGGATCCTCATCTGAAAGGGAGGCGGGAGGAACGGTGAGGATGAAGGAGTAGAGGTGGAGAAGGTGCAGGAGTTCAACTGTTCAGAGTAACGGGGGGTGTGGAGAAGAGGTGGAGAAGCGAGTGCAGGCAGGGTGGAGTGGGTGGAGAAGAGTGTGAGGAGTTATCTGTGACAGAAGAGCAGGAGTGAAGGGAAAGGTTTCCTGCCCTGTGTGTAAGTGACGGGAGGATTACACACACAAATCATGCCTCGCTTTCTCCTCTGCGGCGGGGGTCACATGTTGACATAAGGACCCTGACAATCAAATAATCAATACCTCTATATTAGAACAGAGAGGATTGTGGGCATTGACTGCTCTTCCAATAAAAACAGAAAGAAAGAAAGGTCACTTTAATATCTGGTAGTGTGTGCGCAAGTGTGTCGTCCTGGGATCTCCCCAACACACACACACACACACACACACACACACACACACACAGACACACTGACCCACCAGCCTCCTGTCAGTCACGCTGTACGGCGGTTAGCGCTGTGTAATTAAACTGGCCTTCTTATCCTCTCATCTCTAGACTCTGGTAATAACCTCCTGTGCTTCCATCTCCTCTTCCTCTCTCTGCAGGCCGACTGCAGATCCAGATAAGGATCCCCCCCCCCCGGCAGAGCGACAGGGACCCACACAGAGAAAAGGGACGGAGACGCGTCCCTTCACCTGTGTGGCGTGTAAACTCAACAGGGTGGTGCTCCTGATAAAACTGCTGCTTTTTATCACATTCACAACCTTCAAAAGGCTTTTTTCTTTTTTTTAAAAAACCGTTTTCTTTGCACCACATGATCTTTCTGCACCTGACAGATTATGTATGTTGAACACAGCGTCATGAATCTTTGCATGTTCGAGTTTAAAACCCTTTAATGTCCTAACGAGAGAGAGAAAAATGATTTTATTTGTTTAATTATTCATCAATGTAGTATCTTAGACATTCTTAATTTAGCATAGCATTGACAACGATTGGTCAAAGTTGCTTTTTTTTTTATTTTAAACAGTAAAAAATAAATAAAAAAAATTGGTAAATTCTTTCATGATGCGATTTTTGTATTTCATGGAAAATTGTTTTTTTAATTTGACATTTATTAGACTTTTTTTTTGTTGAATCATGTGACATAATTCTGTTCAGTAAGTCCTCACATTCTTTAATATGGCATAATAAAAAAATCCTACTTATCAAACATGACTTTCTCCAACCCGTGGTGTCCCCCAGGGCTCCATCCTCGGACCCTTGCTCTTTAGCATATTCATGCTGCCAATGGTGAATTTTACAAATGTTGGCATACGTTTTTCAAATAGTGACTTAAAAATGTGTTCAACCAAACAGTTGAGCAGGACTTTAAAGGGTTTTAAGTAATCAGTTGAAAAGGAAAATTGAAAAAGGTTCAAATGTGTCTCTTGTAGGAACCAGGATCAAACGGGGCTAAAAGTGTTGAGTTTGGTAAACATGGAATTTTCAGGAAGTTACATGATTTCTATTAAAGAAACACATAAAGTTTATTCAAACTTTTATATAAATATCAGTTTTACTGGTTTCATTCATGCTTTAATGACAAATATGTGTCAGGTTAAGTTTGTTACTTTTGTTACGTTTTTGTTGAAAGGATGTACTTTGATCTCCTTCTTGTGTCTCTGCTGCTGAAACGACTTAAAGTCTCAGTCTGAGAGATTTGACATGTAATTAAAATAAACTACCGTAAATATTAGGTTTGAATATTTATATAGTTTCTTAAGTGGGATAAATATTTGTTGTTCTTCTATCGAAATAAACAGCGGGAAAAACAGACTACCACACACACACACACACACACACAGATATCCATACATACACACACACACACAAACATTTATACACACACGCACACACAGTTACACACACACACATACTGACACAAACACACCCACACACATACACAAATACATGCACAGTTACACACATACACAGAAACACCAACACACACACACTCACACACACACAGTTACACACATACACACAAACAGAAACACCTACACACACACTAACACACACATACACACAAAAACCCCTACACACACTTACACACACACGCACACACACACGCTGCTAAACTCTGGCTGGAGTCCATGCTAAGCCTTTTTTTAACTTTCCATGCACACATCAAAGTGGATCTGGTATCAGGTGAGGGGAAAACCAGGATCCACGCCTTCGGCGTTTTCCTCTGCTATTAAAGCGGCCGCAGCTAATCCATCCCACGCCTGCGGTCCGACGCCACAGCTTCTGGTTCTGCTGATGAGACGAGCGCTCTCGGCGAAACGTAAATACACAAAATGCCGCAGCATCAGGAAAGAGAGACAGGATGAAGATGTGAACGCCGTCTCAATAACAGGACCGTCCACAGCAGAGCAAAGCCTCGGGGCGCGTATATTTTATAAACATGCATCATTTCTGATCCGGCCCACCGGCGCTTTGACCTTTGACATGACCCGCAGGAGTCCAGCCTACCAGTTTCATGGTGAAATTCTTCTCCTCCCAGCGGCACAGCATCACACTCATATCTCCTCTTCCTCCGAGACACCTGCCTCACACTGAGGAGGATGACTGGCGGAACCCAATACAAGCCATCAGAGACCGGATCCGTGTGGACCAAACACCGGTGTCGACCAAACTGGACCCAAAGCTGCTGCAGGAAGTTACAAAAAAAAAAGAAATAAGAAAAAATCCACAATCCAGGCAGGAGGTTGCAGAAAGAAGTCCTGAGTAGATCCAGAGGAAATAACAAGAGCTGCTGCTCGCTCCAGCCCCAGCAGGTCTCTGTATGCTCGAGGGCGGCGGGTGGTGGTGTCGGTGGTGGGGGGGTGGAGAAGAAGCTCAGCCTGCAGCTTCTCTCCACCCACTGTGGGACACGCAGGAGGGAAAAATAAACGCAGGAGGCGAAAAAGGCAAGAGGAGCTCTGCGGCCTCTGCTGCCGCTCTGAGATGCAGCCAAACCAAATGCACTCAGCAGGAGGAGGAATAGGAGGAGTAGACCCTCCCCACCTCCACCCCACCCCTCCTTCTCCTCCACTCATGCCCACGGCAACCACATTGTGCTTTTCCTCTTCAATGGACCATCGGTCATACGGGGAGAAGGAGAAAGAGAAAAGGACGGACCTCTTAACCTTCTCCCCAACCCTCCCCCGACCGACCCTCCCCTCCACCCTCACCCTCCACCCCTCTGTGTGACAAAAAAAAGTGGAGAAACGGGGGCCCAAAAAGCCCAGATAACAGTGGTGAGACCGTAAAGTGGAAAGTGCATAGCTCAGAGGCCAAACCGCACAGAACTCAACGCTAACCATCGTCTTTTCTATTTATTATTCCTTCAACCACCTCCTCGGCTGTCTGTTACAAAAAGGGCCAAGTTTCTACTTTCTCTGAGCGGAGCGGTGCGGCCCGGCCTCCGATCAGCCGTCACCCACATCACACTGCAGCAGCTGCATGTGTGTATTTATGTGCATGTGCGCCCGCCGGTTCATAACCTGAGGTTTTATTGTGTGTGTGTGTGTGTGTGTGCGTGAGTGTGTGTCCGAGTACGAAGCACAGGATGCCCTCCGCTTGAGTGCTCTCCAACCCCCTGTGTGCGCACACACACACACACACACACACACTCACAGCCGCCGCCGACCGCAAATTACAAGGCAAATTGGATTTTTTTGGGAAGCGCCCAAGATTCGTCGAAAGTTCTCACAGGAGGGGTGGGGGGTGGGGTGGGAGGGCGCCCTGATCACTTCCAGCAGGATTCAAGGAATATGTCTTCAGCCTCATCAAACAAACAATATAGCGAAGGTCATAGAGACAAGATAAAGTAACAGTAAGTCGTATAGTTTTCACAGAAAGGTCGTTTTTTCCTCCGTGACAGATTCGACTCACAGCATTTCCTAAATAGCCCTGAGGCTAGCTAGCCGCTTCGCTCGGATGCAACGTTAAGTTTAAAGATAATACATCTAATCCGGAAAAAAAAGCAACCAAACAGTCAAAACTGAGCTCGAGACTTGGGTGTAGTTTCAAATGCGGGTCCGCTTCGGTGAAAGCTCAGAGTCTGTGGTTTTCCCGTACATGTCAACAGGAAATGTCTGCATGTACAAATAAAGCAACGGGGAACCACAAACGGCCCAAATGTGAGGAAAAGTGTCATTTAGACAAAAAGAGGACAGAACATCCAACAGGAACGGCATCACAACTACTCCCACATTCGCCGGTGGAGACTCCGGGGGGCTGCTTGAATTATTATAATTAGCTTATTGACATGCTAATTGTTTGCGTCTTAAGTTTCAGCATGTTAGGGAGCATTTCAGTAGAAGAGATGGATTCAAAGTGGAGGTGGGACTGCATCAAGGATGAGCTCTGGGAGGTGGGGAAGAGAGGGCAGGTAGGGTGGAGTGGGTGGAGAAGAGTGTGAGGAGTTATCTGTGACAGAAGAGGAGCAGCAGGAGTGAAGGGAAAGCTTTCCGAGATGGAGGATGGTTTAGAGACGGTTGTTGCTGACCAGAGGACAGGAGGCGGAGCTAAAGACGTTCAGGCCCCATGAGTAGACCAACGAAGGGCGAGGTAATTATAGGATAGCAAAGTTTAAATCTAACTAGCTTTCTGAAGTCTGACAGGTCCGATGTAGAAGAACTGTACCTGAACGGCTATCTCATTATTCCTCCCCCCCATAAGAAAAGACAGGTCTTCCCTCCCCGGTGAAACCCCGCCCCCTGTTGCTCCTAACCAGCATTGATTTAACGACTCTCCGCTCCATCAGGCGGATATGTCGGCATTTATCGCTCGTATTTAACAGTTTTAGAACAGGCTTTCTACAAGCTCATTAAGTGCCGCCGCGGTGAATGGGCCGAGTCTGGTTCCTTTCACTGCCCCCGAAAAACCTCAGTGTGTCAGGAACAATGGGAGGGGGGTGGGTCACCCAACCAGGGAGGGCCCTTTTGTTTTGGGGGATCCCCACCTCTGAGTTCTCGTGGCCGGGGAGGTGGATTGGGATGATGGCGGGGTTACGGGGGGGGGTGTGGCGTTCGCATATTCCTGCTGCCTGACTCTGCGGGTGAGGGGTAGGGGAGGGGGACATATGGACAAGCCAGGGTTAAGGAGACAAGCACAAAAGCATGAATGGGGGTCCGCTGCGGAGGTAATGGCCTATTGACTGCTTCCTCGTCGCTTTATGGACTTCTTCTCCTCATCATCAGACTCTTCTCACTCGAGTCCAATCATAGATTTACACAAACGGGTCGGACATCATCTTTAAAAAAAGAGAGTTCTAGTTAACGTTACTATAGTACGGCTATTTGAAGAATATACAGGAGGAATCTACAATTCAGACAAGAGTTTTAATACTTTAGAAACCATGTAGGGGGAAGAGGTGGAGCCGGAGAAACGTCCAGAAGGTTCACTCCCTCATCTCTTCGCCGACTGACGCCTGATTGAAAGCCAAGAAATATTTCTACGCCGTGCCTATTTACGCCGAGGCCGATCGCATCAAAGCCCGCCTGGCGCCGGGAAGCAGGCAGCTGTGAGAACACGTGTGTTGTGTGTCGGCGCGATGAGGCAATCTCCGGTGCGTCTACGTGATTAAAGCTGCATTAACGCCACCTCGGTGCGGTAATCTATTACTTTTAAAAGGAGCGTGAGCAGAGGATACGGGTGGGTGAGGAATCACAAGCTTGGGTTAATTGTTTCAACACATTCTCTCCTCTAAATAAGTGGATGATTAAAGCGGAGGTTTTGTTTGTGACGTGGCTGAATGCGACCGGGGTTGTGATGTTTACCCAGATGTTACCGTGGCAACAGAGGAAAGGTCGGATAAGCAGTTATAAATAGTAGGGGGTAACCGCCAAACAAACTATTAACACATTGTTAATGCAGCTTAACGCTAACAAATTGTACATTAATATACGTTTCATGAGGAAATGTAACGTCTTTATACACCAATCAGCCATAACATTAAAACCACCTTCTTAATATTGTGTAGGTGTCGCCATTTGACCAGTTGTGCTTTCTTAGAACTCTTTGGTAGGTACTAACCCAACAATACTTAATGTTCGGAGCTGACCCAGTTGTCCTGGCATCACAAGTTGGGCTTTGTCAAAGTCGCATAGTTTCTTTCGCATGTCCATTTTTACTGTCAATCAATGTTCTTCTGATTCCACCCATGGTTATAATGTTATGGCTGATTATTTGGGTTAAAATTCCACATTGCATATATGTTCTTCCTGTAGTTTTAATACCACAATCACCATCTCAGTAAATATACGGCCGATCCACACATGACTTTTTTTTTAAGAACTATTTTATTTTTGCTGAAGTTTTTAATCTGAAGGTTAGAGGAATATCAATTATATTATTATTATTATTATTATATTATATTATTAATATCAAGCCCTTTAACTTTCATGTTTTCTTTGAGGTGGTCACACAATTTGATGGAAAACAGAAACTGTTGACAATGCTATGGACAATTATTTTTTAAGTTAAAATGTTTGATGGCGAGATTTTAAAATGTTTCCGTCATTTTCAAAATGGTCGTCCATTTTTATCGTTACGTTTATCAGCCTCTGATTTTTCTCTGCTGGCTCCTCAGAGGTCACGCCTGGATCCAACCTGCCTCTCCGTCCTGTCTGACCCGGCCCACGGGCCTCTGGGGACGCTGACTTCAGCCCTACTGACCTCCACCTTCTGGCTTCTCCTCCTTTTTTCCTTCTTCCCACACTGCCTTCTGTTTCCAGACAGAGATGAGGCTGATTGCGTTAGTCCAACCGCCTCTGCAGCGCCGGGTCCTCAGGGGGCGCCACTCACAATGACGCGTTTGTCTGGACCGCCGGGCTCCTGGTGACCGGTAACGCCGGCAGAGCGGTGGATGGAGAGCGCGAGGGAGGAGGGCACCTCGGTGAAAAGAGATCAATGGAAGGACGTTGGTTCTGGAGGAGCAGATGCCCCGACCTTCATTAACATGGTTAAGTCCTCAGCCATGACCTCACACAGGAAGGCACGGGGACAACCGTGCAGGAAGTGGAATCTGATCGAGACGCATTAGGCAGAGAGATGAGGTCATTAGAGCCGGAGCCGGCTGACATACGATCACCTATATCCTCCGGAAAAAAAAAAAAGAATATGGAGCTTTTCACAGTGTTTGTCTAAAACTGAGAAGGTCCCCCTGGATTATCTTTAACTCAGAGAGGAGATGAAGAGATAAGATGAGGGGGCATTTATTCAATTTGTTTTATTATTTCAGGGTTTCCTGCCATCTGGACGGATTGGGATCCGTCCCGACCCGGAGACGTCCGATCTGGCTTCGTCAGAACA
Organism: Lophius piscatorius; assembly: GCA_009660295.1. NCBI lineage: Eukaryota > Metazoa > Chordata > Actinopteri > Lophiiformes > Lophiidae > Lophius > Lophius piscatorius. The sequence continues at coordinate 24,927 of VRLP01003218.1, read as the reverse complement.
GGTTTTTTCACGGATGTGTGCTGAATCAGCAATATGTGAATCATAAAACCTCTAACCTGGATGATTAGACCGGACCCTCGCTGCACAGAGGACTGGTGCGATGCTGCTCGCCATGTTTCAATGAGCAATGTTGCTCTTGGCTGATTTTTACCCCCACAAAGTCGGGGGTTTTAATGGATCCGTCATCGCCGCCACATGACGAAGATCTTTTGCGTTAACTCAAAAACTAGCTCATGGATCATTTTCAAATTGCATACCAATATAGACCGGTAGGACAGGAAGAAATGGATTGATTTTTCGAAAAGGACAGTTGCATATTTCCACCACTAGAGGGAACTTTATATCTGAAAGTTTTCATGCAATAATTTGACAGAATTTGGTCCGATTTGGTTGAAATTAGATGCTAAAGAATCGCCTGGAAGAGATTTAAATATAATAAATTTACTCTAGTTTTTCTTTCTCTTATTTCTTTTAATGAAAAAACTACTTTTTTTTATTAAAGGACTGATTGTGCAATGCAAGGGATAGGGGGCCTTTCGTGGGATATAACCTTGTTGTTTTTATGTTAGAGCGGTGACCTTTTCTCGTAGTTGGCCTCCCCGTCACATGACATTGGTTTTCGAGGGCCTCAAAAGACGAACTTTTCCCCTTCAGAGTGACCTTTTAAAAAAACGCCGATGTCGCAATCTGCTGTGTCTAACTACAAAAAGCGCAATTCTGCCCCACTTACGTAGGTGGCATACATCACCGCCATCTACTGGCAGGACACACACACTACAGCATGGCCAACCGTTCCTGAGGATCGTTCCAACATCATCATCGGTGGATGCAGGAAAAACAGGAAAGGTTTTTAGCAAGTCTGTCGCCAAAACGTCAGTCCTGCCGTGAACAGGCCTTGTTACGGAGAGACAGAGGACATTGTGTTGTGTTGTCACTCTTATCTACACCAACATGGTCTCCCTCCTCCTGGAGGACCCATGTGGTCTCCTCCGGGTGAAAGCCTCTTATCTCCAAAGTGTCAGCTTTCAGGAGCCGAGCGCCTTCGTTTCAGCTGGACAACAACAGACGTCAGGCGTTTACATGACGTCTGTGACGGACAGCCGAAACACGATGAATCGCCAACCACACGTGTTTTTTTTTTTTTCTTCTTCTTCTTTTTTCCCTCTGGACTCTTGCACTCTGTTTTAAAAAAACCTCAGTCCCTCCTCTGAATAAAGAACTCCAACAATGAGTCACTCAAACATCCATTAAAGCTGCAGCTTTGCCTTCAAGCACCTCCTGAGGAGACGTATGTTCATGCAAAGCTCCACCCACCTCCACGCCCCACCTGCTCTCCTGTGGGTGGGTTTAAAGAAGACATTAGCAGTCCAATAGAGCGGGATGGCGCTCCGCCTTTTCACTTTCACCTGCCGGGCCGGTTGTCAGGATGTAGGAGCCGTAAAAAAAGTCATTATTTCCTTTAAAGGGACGCTGGCGAGGAGGAGATCCGCGAAAACCTGAGAAAAGATCTCCTCCGGAGGTGGAATGAGATCGCTTTCAAAGATTGACGCTGATATTCGGATGTTAAATATTTCTCGCACCTTCATTTCGGTGATTTTTATCTTGACTTATAAAGAATTATGATTCGTTTCTTTTCACCCTGCTTTTGCTTTTAAGTCTAAAATAGAAGGTTGATCCTCATGAGATGGAAATTCATGTCCAGATGTATTAACTTTATTTTTTGAATGAGTTCTCCAGTTTATTTGGTTTGTTCCATTTATTATCGTCGCGTTTCTTTTTAAGGCACTTTGTAACAGCGTTCTGAAAAGTGCTGCATAAATAAATAGAGTTAAAGTTACCAGTTGATTGAAAATTGAATATAATGTGAAGTTAGTATAATGTTCATTTAAGGAGTTGCAGAAAGGCAAATATAAAATAAAAGAAAATGAAATACTCTCATAAAGATACCTGAAAACTGTAAGATAAGATATTAATAGGAGAAATTATAATAAATAGGAACACTATAAACAGGAGAAGAAAAAAATATGAAAGCGCTATAAAAAGGAGGAGGTATAAAAAAGAATTAAATGGGTATAATGAATCACACAGCAGATATAAGTGCAGTAATGAAATATTTGTACCACCACTACACAAATATAAAACCGTCTGAGTCTAACATCTCATAATCTCTCTGCCATAAATGAATTTTTTGCCATTAATGGTCTTTTAATTAAGCATGAATCCACAATAATGAATGAGGTCACTGGGATTTACGGGTTCAGGGTCAAACCGGATCCCTGAGTGAAATTACAGCTCATTTAAATAATTCTAATGATGGAACTAGAATGTTACCAGAGGAGGAAGAGGAAGTAACGGCGCTGCATCACAGAGCGCTAATATAACCCCGAGGATTTAATATATAAAGTAAGTGAGCTCCTCCCTCTGAATGGGGGTCTGTGTAAACAGTGGATCTTGATTTGTTAACCACAATATGGTCCTAGTAAATATTAGCTGAGGTGACCTGTGACCCTCCTCGTCCGCGTGATTGGATTCCGCCCTCAGGATGAGATTAGCTTTCATTATTAGGCTAATAAAGCCGGAGTCTTTATCCGGAGAGATGCTTATTAAGATAGGAGCTCCTCATCAGGCCGCCACGCCGACGAGTCTCATGTGACTCTGAGTCCGGGGTGTTTTCGTCTGAAGGACCCGGAGAGGTCCGACCATTCTCCACGAAGCATCAGAATGTATCTCTCAAGGTCTCCTGCTGTGAATCAGGCTTTTACAGATTCTTGGTTTCCTCTCCTGAGGATGCGGCTGAGAATTAATGAGATGGCGACAACGACAGCAGGATAATAAAGCAGAGAAGAGTGAGGAGGAGGAGGAGGAGGTGGTCTGGGATTGAAAAGGGGCATTATTGATGAATAGAGAAGCGGAGGCTGTGGCCTTGAATGACTTGAGTTTGTGAATCAGATGCAGGGCGAACAGCCGCCACCAGAGGGCAGCAGAACACTTGTGCACAGATCGACCCGCTCTAAAGATAGTATGCTGGAAGGTTAAAGGTCAGAAGTGGTTGGTACTTCACATACAGTGTCATACACATACACACTCACTCACACATACACACAGACACATACACACAGACACATACATACACACACAGACATATATACACTCACTCACTCACACATGCACAATCACTCAAACAGACATACACACACACAGACAAATACATACACACTCACACACTCACACAGACACATACATACACACACATACATACACACTCACTCACACAGACATACACACACACTCACATACACATATATACACTCACACACACACAGACACATACATACACACACTCACTCACACAGATACACTCACACACACATACACTCACTCAAACAGACATACATACACACACATACATACACACTCACAACCACATACACACTCACTCACACAGACATACAAACACACAGACACATATATAGACTCACACACACACAGACACATACATACACACACATCACACAGATACACTCACACACACATACACTCACTCAAACAGACACATATATACACACAAACTCACACAGACACACTCACACAGACAAACTCACACAGACACATACATATACAGACACATACATACACTCACATACACACAGACACACTCACACAGACACAGACTCGGCGCTGTAGTCCCTTCAGCCTCTAAAGTTGGCCCCTCCCTCCTCGCTGCATTCTGGATTAACTTTTTGTTTCAGGTGTACACAACCTGCTTGTGAGTTCAGCGCCAACTGGGTCGTCCAGCCGGATGTCTGAGAAGAGCTTCGTCTGCACTAATCCTCCACGTAGACGTTTACGCGTGCTGCTGGTAGCAACCTGAGCGTCTGGTGCTCAGGTGTTCTGGCCCTCAGACACGCCGGGTTATAATGAAACGGTTATTCCCTCCTCTGATGCATGGTCAGCATTTCTGCTCAAGAAGCATTCATTCATTTCTTATCAGCTGTAAGATATCTGCTGTAAACTCAGATATAGGCTGTAATCTCAGATATCAACTGTAATCTCAGATATCAGCTGTAAACTCAGATATCAGCTATAAACGGAGATATCAGCTGTAATGTAAGATATCAGCTGTAAACTCAGATATTAGCTGTAAACTGAAATATCAGCTGTCAACTCAGATATCATCAGTAAACTCAGATATCAGCTGTAAACTCAGATATCAGCTGTAATCTCAGATATCAGCTGTAATGTAAGATATCAGCTGTCAACTCAGATATCAGCTGTAAACTGAGATATCAGCTGTAAACTCAGATATTAGCTGTAAACTGATATATCAGCTGTAAACTGAGATATCAGCTGTAAACTGAGATATCAGCTGTAATCTCAGATATCAGCTGTAATCTCAGATATCAGCTGTAAACTCAGATATCAGCTGTAAACTCAGATATCAGCTGTAATCTCAGATATCAGCTGTAATCTCAGATATCAGCTGTAAACTCAGATATCAGCTGTAATGTAAGATATCAGCTGTCAACTCAGATATCAGCTGTAATCTCAGATATCAGCTGTAAACTGAGATATCAGCCGTTAACTCAGATATCAGCTGTAAACTCAGATATCAGCTGTAAACTCAGATATCAGTGAGTCACGTCTCCTCAGTAAACCACAGCGTCAGCGTTCATGTCACCACTCTCTATTCATAAAATGTAATATAGATGTAAAGTTGGCAGGTTTTCCCCTAGTTTACACACGACTCGGATCGTGAAACACTCTGATGACGGTTCTGGAGGCTCGTCTATTTCTGCTATTTATTTATTCTGCTATGGAGGAAGCTGAAGTTGCTCCGCCTTCTCGTACGATAATTCTTTTTCGCTTGTTGATTTTTTTCATTTTCTCTTTACTTTATGCGAATTTCTGCATAAAGTAAAGAGAAAAATTTGACGTCTGTTGACTGAAGACTCTTCCTGACCCAACCGGGTTACAGAACCCTCTCTGTGGCGCCGGCTGCCCTCCTGAAGAATCGACGAGAAACAGCAAAAGCGTCAAAGCCGCACAGCAGCCTCAGAATCTCCGGGGATCTCTCGTCTCATTTCACTGGTAGCGTTCACGGCGAGCACCAATGGCGTCCGCGCACTAAATCTAGCGAGGGCTTCACCAGCGCTGAAGGTCCTCGCCACATTCTGCTCCTCAGACCCGGTTCAGACAGTCCCTGAGGTGGAGCCAGAGTCCAGAAATGAGGACAATAAAAGTGAGCTATGGTGAACAATCTCACCGCTGAGGAAGAGCAGATGGTTATTATCACTCCGTTCTTCCTCACCTGCAGCTCTTACTGTTTTTAATTCACTTTTATTGGCGTTCAGTCGCTTTTATTTGTTTGGTCTCACTTTAAGGTTTGTTGTTGGGAGATATTTAGAATGCTTCTATTTTTCTCTCTGTACGTTATGGTCACTAAGATTATTTGTTGTGGTTTTAACCTTTCCGGAAGATAAGCGAGGAGCCCAAATATGAGAAACAACTTTAACTTGTGTGTAAAGAATCACTTCTAAGTGTTCTCTGGAAATACTTCTGTTGTGTTGAGGCATTTGCAGCTTGTTTTTCTTCATGTGTTGTGGCTTTTGCAACACATTTTGTTCATGTGTTGAGGCTTTTGCAGTGTTTTTCTTCAGGTGTGGCTTTTACAACACATTTTCTTCATGTGTTATGGCTTTTGCAGTGTTTTTCTTCAGGTGTTGTGGCTTTTGCAACACATTTTCTTCATATGTTGTGGCCTTTGCAACACATTTTCTTCATGTGTTGTGGCTTTTGCAGCATGTTTTTCTTCAGGTGTTGTGGATTTGCACAGAGTTTTCTATTTCTGTGCCTATGTTATCAAATCCATGAAGACGTTTTCTTAATTTGCTACAGTTTTGTCTATTTGCAACTGTTTTCTTAACTCACAGAGTGTTTGCTCCTGTCACTAACTGTAAATAAGGCAACAACAACAAAAAAAGATGTGTATAACTGCTGTGTTGAACCTGCAGCAATTATATTTTTTAGTTTTTAGTTTTCTTTTGATAAGTCAGGTATCCTGGAAACTGTTTTGTAGTTGTTACTTTTACAAGCACACCTTAAATAGATAACATTTATTTAAGGACTTAATGGCCGATAAAATGAGCTGACTGAAGTAAAAAAAATCAATAGTCGGCAGTTTGCGTTGAGAGCACAAACAGCCGCTGGGAGGAGAAACACTCCCATAAATGTGCCACACATTGACGGATTTCAGTAAATGGCTGCAATATTCACATCCCCGCTGCTGGTGTGGAAGGTCAAGGGGTCAAACCAGCCGAGGGTGAGGGCCGCCGCTTCATCAGCACCACAGGGATGGAGGGAGAGGAAAGAGGGAAAGTCATGGAAAGTAGGTCAGTCGGAGAAAACGTGACCAGCCACATAACAAACGACACCGGCAGCCGATGGAGGCCGCGTCTGACGGTTGGCGGGCTCCTGTACCTCCGACGCACGCGCTGGTCGCCGCGGCGGAGTCTTATCCGTTTTCGTATAAACAACAGTGTGCTGGACGCCTCAGCGGCTCCACGCCGCGCTAACTGTCAGGAAAGGTTGCCAAGCACGCACTTGCTGGCTCACGACTACACACAAACACGCACACACCTCCTTCCCCTCGCTGCCTTACATGGTGCTGGAGAGTTCCCTCCTCGCCGTTGTGACCGTTTGAGAGGGGAGGCTGAGCCAGTATTTCAAAAACACAGCGACCCTGATATCTCTGCCGTTGGTGACAGCGGAGACGCCGCGTCCTCCCTACTCCTTCCAGGAACACGGCGGATTTAACGTGTGTTTCCGTTACGCCGCACTGAGCCAAAGTTTGTCCAAACTGACCTGCTCAGTATGTATTTATATCGGAAGGACAAATTCTTTGGAATTTGATGCAGGAAAATGACAAAGTCTTTATATCTCCTCATTTTTCTGCCAGAATAAGTGAGTCTTCCACAATTTCATTCTTCTCAGACATTAAGATCTCATAAAACCACAATTAGATAGAATATACGATAAAAAGCAAAAGCCACAACACATGAAGAAAAACACGCTGCAAAAGCAACAAAAAATGAAAAAAAAACTTGCTGCAAAAGCCACAACACATGAAGAGAAACTCGCTGCAAAAGCCACAACACATGAAGAAAAACATGATGCGAAAGCAAAGACACGTGAAAACATATGATGTAAAAGCCACAACACATGAAGAAAAATGCTTCAAAAGACACTGCACCTTAAGAAAATGTTTGGCAAAAGCCACAACACATGACAAAAAGCATGCAGCAAAAGCTACAACTGAAAGAAAAAATACTGCAAATGACACAGCACCTTGATAAAGATCCGCTGCAAAAGCCACAAGACGTGAAGAAAAACATGATTCGAAAGCAACGACACGTGAAAAAAATGTACTGTGAAAGCCACAACAGATGAAGAAAAATGCTTAAAAAGACACTGCACCTTAAAAAAATGTTTGGCAAAAGCCACAACACATGAAGAAAAACATGATGCAAAAGCCACAACACATGACAAAAAGCATTTAGCAAAAGCCACAACTCATAAAGAAATACTACTGCAAATGACACAGCACCTTGATAAAAATGCGCTGCAAAAGCAACAACACATGAAAAAAAACATGATGTAAAAGCCACAACATGACGGTTGCGTCAGAAAGAGCATCCGATATAAAAGTTACGCCAAACTATTATGTGGAACATGAAACTGATTTCCTAACCGGACGGGTCGGGGCTCAGGTAAACAAATACCGTCAGTGGTTCTGTTAGCCAACAGGGTGCCGGCGGTAACCAGGGATGGACACGGATGACCCGCTGTGGCGACCCCGAAAGACGTTTGAGGTTCAGACCACTAATTAGTCAAATCAAACACTTCTGTAATCACTGCATGAGGAGCAATTAAAATATGAACTCTAGATATTTGCTGATATCTGTGGATTTAGAGAGAGAGCAGTTAGGGTGCACTTACACCCATCAGCCATAACATTAGAAACCCTGACAGGGGTGCACTTACACCCATCGGCCATAACATTAGAACCACTGACAGGTAAAGTCAAGATTAACATTGATTATCCAGTTAACATGGTCACCTGTCGCTGGTCAGCAAGCGAACATTTTGTCCTGAAGTTGATGTGATGGAAGAAAGAAAGCGCAAGGATCTGATTGGATTTGACAAGGACCAGACAACTGGGTCAGAACATCTCCAGGACTGCAGATTGGGACTTAGTACCGACAAAAATGGTCTCAGGAAGGACAATTAATGAACGAGTGACAGGGAAATGGGCGCCTGAGGCTCATTGATGCATGTTGGGATGAAGGCTAGTAGAGGAGCTAATGTGGCACAAATGGCTGAAAAGGTTAATGGTTCTGATAGGGGTGTTGTATAGGGGCAGAACACAACATCGGGCAGGTGGTTCTAATGTTATGGCTGATAGAAGTATTGTACCTCTCGGTGCTGAACGCGTTTCTCCTCCATCACAATGTGAATGTGTAATAATTCTACAGGAATGAGTGATGAGTAGCACGGGTCCAGTGTTACGTCGGTGTTTTGGTTCCTGACCTGAGGGCTTCCTCCCGCCTCGGACGCGGGCTTGATGCTTCGGGGGGGTCTTGAGCCCACCTGCTGATGGAGCAGAGGGGTCTGGGTCTTGACCGGCGCCGGATGGAGCGCTGGAGCGAAAGCCCTGCTGTGGGTCTGGGGGATGGGCAGGGCGCTGTGCACCGGTTTGGGTTTGGGGAGTCCTGACTTCATCTTTGAGGCCACGAGGATGGCTGGCATCTTCTCCTCGCCCGGCTCCACGACCTCAGCCTCCCCGCCGCCTCACACTGAGAAGGTTTCTGCTCGGCAAGACGGGCATGTGATCCAGCTACTTTGTCCAGTGTGTTATCTGTCAAGAGTTCGGGTCTCGGCTTCTCCTGCCAGAACCTCAGCAGGAGGTCGAGCAGAGCTCCCCAACATCCAGTACCACCTGTTTCTAGATCTCTCTTATATCACGTGTCTTCAGATCCTTCTATCAGAAGAAAAAAAAAATCCAGGACGGAAAACTAAAAAAATCCCACTTCCCACTGGGAGGAATCCACAGTCCCCCCGTTGGCAGGGGGGGGGGAGTGTTCAACCGTATATCCACCAGCGCCGACAGATGGGCGAAAGGTTCCTGTAGATAACGGAGTGGCTCCTCTCTCACGGGCTCTGTGAATTTATTCCATCACTTCCCAGAAGGAAAAGACGGAACTCGGCTGAGAAGAGGAGGGACGTGGAAAAAAACGCTGCAGCGATACAGCGACCGTTCTCCTCTGAGACTCTTCAGCCTGTGACTGCACAGCCTGGAACGCACTCATGTACCGCCGCCCTCTCTCTCTCCCTTCCCTCTCTCTCTCTCTCTCTCCCTCTCTCTCTTTCTAAGTCGTGGTTAGCAGCAGGTGTGGCTTAGATCAGGACTGACATATGTGGACCAGAGCTCAACACATCCACCCAGAATGCTCTCCTGCCTCGCTTCTCCTCTGCATTCCTTTACTTCATTACCACAACAAAATGCTCCTCTTTGATGTCACCTTGATGGAAGGTTAATCCGGGTTTTTCTGGTACGTTCTTTTTGCTCGCCGAGGACGCGAATCCCAGCGAGGGATGAGGATTTGTCCTAGAAATGTGGCAAATCGCTCCTCCGGTTTCCCTTTGGGTCACGGGAAGCGATCAACTCTCCATGGCAACCAGCAGAACTTAATCAATGAGACCCGTGTTGATGAAGAGGATTTGAGAAGCAATTTCTTTAAAGAGAAATGCAAAAAGCCTGACTTGAAATGTAATTCATATTATTATACGATCGGCCAGAAGTAAAAAAAAATCATGACAAATCATGACATCAAATATTTCATTATGTTAATGTGCCGTTAGAGGCACATGATCAGGTCTCCTGTGGGATGGATTCTTCTCAACCATAGCAGACATATTGCTCTTGAGAAGGACATGTTCCCATCAGCTGAACTAATAAGCCATAACATTAAAACCACTTGCCTAAATTTAGCCAGAATGTTTCCCTTTTGTGTGCAAACTAGCTCAATGTCATGTCATGTCATGTCAACGTGAGTTCTGACACCTTTCAACCAGGCAAGTTTGAACTTTATCAGTAATTGGTGCTACAGTAGCTCTCCTGTGGGATCAAACAACAACGGCTGCAGTCATAAAAAAGATCACAATCTGTCCTTAGCCAGTAGCTCAGTTCCTTATAGCTTCCCATTTTTATACAATATATTAATGTTGTCTGAGATCAAAAGGGATCAGACAATTGATTCACTTCTATTTGAGCTTTTATTTAGAATTTTTTAGGCAAATTTTTCACTTTCTAATCGTTTATAACTGTTTTAATTATTTCTTGATGTTTTTTTTTAACTTTGTCGCCATATTCTTGATATTTTTTTGAGTAAAGCACTTTGAATTGCCCTGTTGCGTAAATGTACCACCTAAATAAAGTTGCCTTTTCTTGCCTTAACCTCAGAACAAAATGTTCTCATGCAGGTTTAACGTATCCCACCGACTGACATTCCAATGAGATCATCAATGTCATACCGACTTCCCCAGTCAGTGGTTATAATGTTATGGTTGATCAGTGAGTAACAAAGACTGCGATGAAACACAGTGTTCAGACATGCTCAATCCCGCCCAGAGGATAAAGTCGACTGATTTCATAGCGACGGTTTTCAGCATTTATCAGTTTGAATGATTTGTGCTGACAGTCCTGATTCCCAGAGGGTGAACCTTCATGGTGACTGTGGCAAACCTTAGATATTTACTCCTGAGGATCTTATGTGGGGTTTGGAGCCAAATATTTTCACAGCTGCTCCTACCCTGACAGCAAGGGTATATCCCCCAAAAAGCCCCCGATCCCCTGCGCTGTACAAACAATCCACCCTGAATTAACTCTTAACACCAAATGTGACTCATTAATAATCTCAGACGGTCCATATTGACTCAAACTAACTATTTTTATTAAGTCAGCAGTCTGCTCTAGGATCAGATCCCATAGTGACTCAATAATGGAGATAAATACAGTTAACTAGATCTTCTGAGCAATTGATATGAACAATAACAGTATATGGTGACAAATGCAAGTTAGATCTCCTTGGGGGCGTTAGATTTGGAATAAATCAGAACAACAGTTCAGAAGTTATGACACTTATTTTCTTTTTTTGTCAAAAAAAGTTGAAAAAAAAAGTGTTTGTCATAAAAAAAGTTCCCACTAGTGGGAAAAATATGATTGATCTGCCCGTGTCGGTTCATACGCACCAAATTTGGACTTAATCGTAGAAACATTAGAGACATTATGGCCCAGAAACATTTGATGGAAAATCTCCTCCTAGTGGCGGGAATCTGCAACTGACCTTTCCCCCAAATCAATCCAGTTCATCCTCGCACTAAGACCTATGTGGGTCAGTTAAAACATGACATGGCGTCGATGAGGATTTTATAACATCCCCAGCTTTTCGGGGATATAAACAATAACCACGAAACTTGCTACAGACAAAACACACCGTTTATTAAAATAAACTCTGACGTCGGCTTTTCCAGGTCAATATTTCACCTTCTCAACTTCTTTATTCGCAGATTGCTACAAAAAATTATAACATTCCCATCAGCCTCACCTGCATTTTGACTTTTGTGTAATTTAACACACGTCATCATGCTAAAATATTACCTAAATAGGGCAAAAATGAAGCATTTAGATGAGCATTAGCATGTTAGCATTTGTCTTATATAGTTGTATGAAATTCGTACCAGTCACACACACACACACACACACACACACACACACACACACACATACACACACACACACATCAACTAAAAGAAAGCCATACTTTAATCCAGGAGTGGATGGGTTCAGTATGGCAATCTTAATCCTGTTACACTAATACTAAATTATGTAAATGCTAATATCTGATCAAGTGTAGTGCTGGTGTGTATTTGTGCGTGTGTTAACGTTTGTATGTGGAGACGTTTGCTTCTGAAACATCTTATGTGATTAAAGCTCCAAGTTTAATTAATTTCCGGATTAGGCAGTAATCTGAGTGTAAATATATATATATATATATATATATATATATATATATATATATATATGTATATGTTTTTAATGCACATTATCTAATTGGCCACAATGACGTTCAACCACACAGGTCCCTCCACAAATATTGGCACCCTTAAAAAAAATGGGTAAATCGAGATGCAAAAAATTACATAATTGTTTATATCCATGAATAATTCACAAAAATCTAACCTTTAAGTCAAGTAACAAAAATACTATATTCTTAAAATGAATCATTTCTGTAATGCATATGGGACTGCATGGGACTTTCGCTGGAACAAGGTCAGAGGTCAGACGAGACCAAAGTAGAGCTTTTTGGCTACAAAAATCTGATATGGGTATGGCGAAGCAAGAAAGAAAGCCATAGAGAAAAGCCCCTCATACACACTGTGAAGTCTGGTGGTGGATGATCTAATCTAGTGCTGAGATAACGAAACATGTATTGTAAAAACTGCACTGTGCTGTTCTTCATGGGAGCGGACCTGATGTCATATCAGCCGGCAGAGACGGGTCTCTAGCTGGAGGCCTGGAGGAGACAGGAAGTGGTTCCGACCTGTCGACCGGGGGGCGTTAGAATCCCTCCGTGAAGATTGGACTCCTTCATAAACTCTCCAAAACTGAGTAAGATAGCATCTCTGATCCACTCAATCCCACCTATGTGTCCGTCACCAATTTTCTTCCTGATAATGTCACCACCCACTAGTGAAAAAGTTCCCCCCCCCCCCGATTGAAAATAACCCCTTATCCTGACATCAACACCCACAGGGGCTCGCTATATGAAACGTACATGAAAATAAACGAGCCCCGCCCTGCTGGGGTCACAAATAGCAGAAGGAAAAAAAAAACACACAGTAGCATAACAAGGGAAACTTCCATTATTTTTCTTTCTCCCCTCCGTGGTCATAAACATGAACCGGACCCGTTCGGATAAACCTGCACTTTAACAGAGCACTGAAAACAGTAATCCATGATTTGTCTAACAACCTTTGAAGATACCTTCTGACAGTACCATGCAGTCTAATAATAGAGCCGCTTTGGCTGCAAATGGTCGGTATCGACAATAATAACTGGGACACCCACCGCCTGCCCCGGCTCTGTGTTTATGCTGCATTTTTTCTTCTGGGAATAATAAACACTTGTGTGGGGTGGATGGTGGGTGTTTGCAGCGAGATCCGGAGCTATGGAGAGAGATGAGTGTCAGCAGAGGTTATATAGGCGGCGCTCCGACGCAGATAAAGGGCCTTATCAGGGAGAAGGTGGGCCTGCATGTTTGACCGTGGGCAAATCCACTCTGAAAGCAGGAAAATGCTAGCAGGCTTAGCGTGGGCGGAGCCAGCAGGGACAGTCGGTCCACGGTGCAAAATTTCCCCCCAAAAAGTAAAAAAATAAATTAAAAAAAAGTAGTAATAATAATTATATAGATAGATATATTAAAATAAAACGTTTCTAACAGATCACAACCGGATGCATCCAATTGTCCAATCAAAACCTCACAATGTTCCCCTCTGTTGTTGTTGCACCAGATGACTTAAAATGTCGGACGCTGCAACACGACTGACTTGCTGACTGACAGGTCTATAGTACCGTGTCTATAGTACCGTGTCTATAGTACCGTGTCTATAGTACCATGAGTAGATTTAGTAGAAAGTTCTTTCTTTTTTTTTCACTGGATTGGACTGTTGTACTTTGGGGTTGTTGGAAAACACCGAAACGGACTTTTACCGGAACGGACAGCTCCAAGTCTGTCATTGGAATTTTTATAAAAACCCTGAAAATCTGAAAAATGTGCTGAGTTGTGCTTTTTTTGACTGTGTAACGCTAAAAACACTTGTTATTCATTCATATCTGTGACTCTAATATTTTGGGTTCGATTTGACCAAACTGGAAATTATAGCCATAGTTACATAACGCCCATTTTCAGATACCGTTACTGTCATGTTCCAATGGTCCCCCAGTAAGCTGGAGATCCAGTTTGAGTTATAGAATCATGAGTTTGAAGAACTCACTGCAATAGGTTTAAGAAAATATGGTGGGACATTGCCGTTTCTTTACACGCGGTAACATTTGCGTCACCAACTTGTTGACTCCACCCAAAAGCTGGACTGTGAGAACTGTTTGTTCTAAAAAACAAAAAGGGGAGGTGCTAGAGGCTGATATGGGGCTGCCTGCAGGAGGAACACGAGGTTTTACGTGGTTGAGTATGATTGTGTGCTAAATTATTTGTTTCAATGTATTTAAGATTTGTTTCCGTGCCGGTGGTCGGTATGAAGGCGGAGCCAGATATAACCAGATATAACGAAGTTGATGTCGGGCATTTACATATTTAATTAATTTACAGTTCACTCCTGAATCATTGGCAAACTGTGAAGTCCAATCAAACAAATTCCCACCTTTTATTCAAGAGACAGTGAAAGAAATAAACTTCATATTCTTGACATAAAACCCATTTTTCTCCTAAAAAATGAATCTTGATTAAAATGTAACTAAAGCATATTTCCAGCGCTATTGCATATTTTTATGTTCACCTGTTTGAGTGGGATCTCTGAAGTGGTGAATAATACAACAATTACAGCTACAGAGGTCAGGGGTCAGTTGAATCTTGGGGTCAGAAAGTCTCCCTAACAACCGTCGGATGGCGCCGACACCAACACCAGCTGTTGGGCAGGTGGCAAGAAAACAGCCTCTGCTGTCGTCCACACACAGACTTACTATCCTCCAACATATAATTCATTTACACATTAACAACGTCGCAAATACGTTTTTGCACTATATTCCATTTATCCACTTTTCAACAGCATGCTATTTGCACAATGTCCCTGTATGTAGCTGTAACTTTTCTCTATAATATGTTTATACTCTCGGTTTATAAACTCATCTCATTCTTGAGTTGAGCGAAACGCAACCTGCTGCTGTAACGGGTAAATTTCCCGGCTCTGGACTAACAAAGAACGTCTAAATCTAAGTCAAAGTTGTGTTATATTAGTTTTAAAGCAGCACTGTGCTCTGGAAATAGAAGTTTGCTTAATTACTTACTCCACCCAGTATGGTCATCCGTCTGTTGGCGTGTGCCTGCTTAGAGCCAATCAGAGAGCTGGGTCCGAGGGCGGGGGACCCTGAGAACGGTGCTGGGCCTCAGCTCTGATAAGCAGCTGACACCAGGGCCGCCCAAACCAGCGGGAGCTCTGATTGGCCACGCTGGGCGGGATTAAAGTATAAAACAGCAGCTCTTTCCCTTCACCATCATCATCAGCATCATGGCCTTCGTCTGGATCGTCTCCTGCCTTGCCTTCGTCAGCGTCGCCTACGGTGAGACTCAAACTCTGCTCATGAAGACTTAGAGCACCACCTCTACCCTAACCTGACCTTTCCTCTTCTCAGGCTGCGGCAACCCCGCCATCCCCCCCCAGGTGAGCGGCTATTCCCGCATCGTCAACGGCGAGGAAGCGGTGCCTCATTCCTGGCCCTGGCAGGTGTCTCTGCAGGTGAGTGAAGCAGGAGGGTCTCCATTCCTACTTTGTCTTCAGTGACTGACTTCATGGTTCTTCTCTCAGCAATCCAACGGCTTCCACTTCTGTGGAGGATCTCTGATCAATGAGAACTGGGTGGTGACGGCGGCCCACTGCAACGTAAGGTAAGTCGAAAACACCTCTAACATGCCTCAGACAACACGTCCCCAACACACCTCACCCCGGACAGCACAGGACAACACGCCTCAGTTAACGAGCTTCACTTCCTGTTTCCTGCAGGACCTACCACCGTGTGATCGTTGGAGAACACGACAAGGGATATGGTTCCGTTGAAGACATCCAGATTCTCAGGCCCGCCAGGGTGAGAACCATCAGCCTATCAGCTTTCACAACAAGCCAGTCTCATTAACGCCGCTCCTGCCTCCTTTCCAGGTGTTCACCCACCCCCAGTGGAGCCCCAGCGCCATCAACAATGACATCACCCTCATCAAGCTGGCCGCCCCTGCCCGTCTGGGCACCAACGTGTCACCCGTCTGTCTCGCTGAGACAACCGATGTCTTCCCAGCTGGAATGACCTGTGTCACCAGTGGATGGGGTCTGATGCGCTACAACGGTGAGATGCTCCCTTTTACCACAAACACGGAGTCAGCGGGGAGTGTAAGAGTGCTTTTACTTTTAAGGGGCAGCAGGAAGTGTGTGTGAGTGTTTCCTGTGTTCTCCCTCAGCTCCCAGTACCCCCAACAAGCTGCAGCAGGCTTCTCTTCCCCTGCTGTCCAACGAACAGTGCAAGAGATATTGGGGCAGCAGCATCACCGACAAGATGATCTGTGCTGGAGGAGCTGGAGCCACATCCTGCATGGTGAAGCCCCGCCCCCAAATGTCACCCATCTCACCTGTGTCACCCGTCTGACCTGTGTCATTCCTCTTACCTTGCTCTCCTGTTTTTTCAGGGGGATTCTGGTGGACCTCTGGTCTGTCAGAAGGACCAGGTCTGGACTCTGGTTGGAATAGTGTCCTGGGGAAGCAGCCGTTGTTCCACATCTACTCCTGCCGTCTACGCGCGTGTCACTGAGCTCCGTGGCTGGGTGGACCAGATTCTCGCCGCCAACTAAGGCCTGACTCCTGACCCCTGGTCCCACCACATGGTGTGGACAAATAAATAATAATTTAAAAAGAATGAACTTCACTGTGGCATTTCAAATTCTTCATGCATCCCAGCGACGCCTTAAAAGAACGATACAAACATGGTGCTGAGATTAAATGCATATTGGAAATCAGTTCTCTCGCAGCCTTCAATGGAAAATTACGATTATGTTTTTATTGGGTATAATGCAGATAATCTAAGTTAAAGCGAAAAGCTCCTACAGTTTGACAAATATCACTGAGACTTTCAACTAAACAAGTTCAGATGTCTGATGAGATCAAAGTAAAGCTGGACTCCATCAAACACCAGCAGATACTGGATGAAGACCTAAAAGCCTGTCAGGAACCTTAAAGTGGGTCGTGGTTGGACCTTCCAGCAGGACAATGATCTGAAGATCACCTCAACATCAACCCTCACAGAATAAAGGTTCTGACATGACCATCCCTGACCAGAACCCACCAGAACATCTGTGGGATGTGCTGCAGAGGAGAGTCCACCAGCGTGGACCTCAGAACCTGAAGGAGGTGGAGAGGTTCTGTATGGAGGAAGGGTCTCAGATCTTCTCCATGTGTCCTCAGACCTCCTCACAGACTACAGAAGGAGACTCAGGCTGTTATTGTGGAAAAAGGGGGCGGAGCAAAAATATAAAATCCAGGGTGCCAATAATTCACTGTAAATGAAACTACACACACCCACACACAGACAGACACACACACACACACACACACACATATATATGTAGGAGTTAACTTTCATGCAGACTCCAGTCTCTTCCCTTTCTGATTGTTTTCATTAGCAGAGCAGAACAAGTGGGCTCTCCCTGACAGGAGCTGTGCTAACTGGAGCGATGGCCTGACATTTCCACTGTGACAGCGCAGAATCTACAACTTGACCTTCACACACTTGACTGCCCCCCACACACACACACACAGTTATTTACAGTACTGACCAGCGGCAGTGCTGCTCTAACACCAGATCAGAGGGGAGGGTCCAACCCAGCAGGACCCTGGAACGGCTCAAGCGGCACGGTGTCAGGAAAAGCCCCCATAAATAAACAACAACGTACGACTCAAACGAGGAGGAAAAACCAAAAAACGGTTTCGTTTATGAAACATGAGCGTCAGAATAATGAGGGAGAAGTTTAGGAGGGTCGACTGACGGAAGAGAGAACAGAGGGTGTGTTTCCGTTTAGATCCTGCTGAGCATGTTTTTGCTCGTTCCACCTCCAGCTGTGGCGTGTGTGTGAGTGTGTGTGTGTGTGTGTGTGTGTGTGTGTGTGTGTGTGTGTGTGTGTGTGAGTGTGTGTGTGTGTATGTGATTTATGTGGGTCTCTGGAGCACTGGGTGGACGTCCTGTCACATGTCGCCTCCACAGATCATCACTACACACTGACTTCTGTCTGTTAGGAGAGAGTCATCAATCACACACACACACAAACACACACACACATACACAACTTTATACACAAAATACACACATTAAAGCCGGGCTCACACTGCAGGAGTTTTAGAATCCAGTCCAAGAATGACTTTACATTTCAAAGTTGCACTAACTAAAAGCAGATACTTACATTAAGCAAAATTGAAAAGGACAAAAAAAAATCATCTTATATATGATAATAATAACAATAATAGAATTTATTTATAAAGTATATCAGATAAATCTGCTGAAGTTGATTCACTTGCACCAAACCTGGACTAAATCAAACCAACGGTTAGGAAGTTAAATCTGAAAAACTGTGTTTTTAGTGAAAAAGTTGAACTACTTCTTGTTTCGGCTGTTCACACCAACCAACTGCATGTCCTCTCTCACATCCAGAAAACTCCTCTTTGGTCTTCTCCTTCTCCATCTCCAGCATCCTTCTACCAGTAGATTCACTATCCCTCCTCTTCACGGGTCAGAACCATCTCAATCTGTCCTCTCTGACTTTGTCTCCAGGACGTCTAATCTGGACTGTCCCTCTGATGTCTCCTTTCTACTCCTGTCCTTCCTCCTCGCTCCAAGAGAACATCTGAACATCTTCATCTCTGCCTCCTGTCTTCTGCTCAGAACCACCGTCTCCAAACCATCCAGCAGAACTTCCCTCACCTCCATCTTGGAAATCTTTCCCTTCACGTCTGCTGCTGCTATTCTGTCACAGATAACTCCTCACACTCTTATCCACTCACACGCACACCTAGCATGAGCTACCACGGCTTCACATATCCCACAAGTGATCCAGAAAAACGCGAAGTTTGCAATTTGTAACAAAAGTAAGGAAAAAATAAGCTGCGGAGGAACTTTATCACACATTTCAAAATTAATCACCCAGAGGAACATCAAGTTATGAAGCTAACGTTAGCACAGCAGATAAAGCTAACAGTAGCTCAGAGCCAGCTACGAGCCCTGAAGTCCATAATCTTTCAATATAAATGAACCTCAAATACATTACTCGTTATGATTTTAAAAATTTGAAGAGAAAAAAAAATTGGATTCTGGAAAAAACGTTATAACGGGCCGTCACATTTAATAAAAATCGGTGATCGGTCCAGAAAATTTCTGTCACTGCACTTTTAGTCCTACGCTGTCATCCATGACATAAAGAGTATATCCCTGAAAAGCCCCAATCCCCTGCATTGTACAAGCAATCCTTCTGTTTTTGCTGTTTAAAAGAAGCTCCCCCTAGTGTTGTATTAATCCATCCGACCTTTCCCAACATCAATCCAGTTTTTCCTCTGAACAAACATCCTCCATTCTCCAAGATCAAAACTGAGGTCAGTCCTCAGGCAAAGATCAAAGGAGAGGAAGGAGGAAAATACAGATGCAGACCTCAACTCCAGCATGAAAACCCTGTGAGGGAAACAACACACACACACACACACACACACACACACACACCTTACACACACGCACACACACACACACACAGAGGATCCGACATGGGGGGGGGGGAGCGAGACAGTGGCGACAGCAGCACCCAAACAACAATCTCCCTGCAGTAAATTGGGGTGACAGAAAAAGGAAAGCAAGGACAAGTCATCACGGCCCCAGCTTCGAGGTGTGTGTGTGTGTGTGTGTGTGTGTGTGTGTGTGTGTGTGTGTGTGTGTGTGTGCTGAAATCATTTCACCTTATCTCAAACCCGACTGAACGAGAACCGATGAACATTTTTGCCAGATGCAGTAACTCTGTCTCCTTGCCCCCTCCCTAATGACATCTGCATAATTAAGCAGCATTAATCAGCCTTTAACGGCTCATTTAATGCTCATTAGCTGGAGGTAGAGTTACATATGAGCACATTCTAAGCAGGTTAACCCTGTTAAATCTTACAGTTACAACTAGTCAGGACCCTCTAGTTAGTGATTACAGATTAGCCCCCTTTTGTGCAGAAGAGACCCTGATGAATATTTTAGAATGAAACGAGGGTGAAGGAGAGGACAACTACAGACGGAGAGCTTTGTACATTAAGAAGTCTCGGAAATTACTCCAAATGATATATTTCCGTTCCTGGGTTAATGTTAGCTGATACGACCTCCTTTATGTTTTCCAGCGTTCCGTTTAAAGTCATGCTGAGAAGCCGCTGCTTGGCCTGAATATCCAAAACGTCAGCCCCCGCCCCACCTTAAAGAAGTGACATTCGGTTCCATTAGAGTCTATTCTTAGTGGAGAAGGGAAATCAATATCGGTGAGACTGAAACATTCTATCTGGTAGCAGGTTTCTGCAATGAGGCCGGTCTAATGTGAGCCCCTGAGGCGTAAATAGCAATTACCCCGCGACTGCTGTGACACAAAAACATTCACTGCCGTTTCCACTGTAAAGAAATATGTGATAAATGAAGTAATTTCCAGCCCCTCACGTCATGCTTTTTATTAAATGGCTTTTTTTTTTTCACACTCCCATTCTTTATTTCTTTACAGGTGCAGCCAGAAAGACAATTTGGATTTGGGGGGAAAAAACGCTTTAAATTGCTGCGCTGTCACTCAATTGTTGTCTTGGGTTCAGCCAGCCATCAGCCGTTCCTTGAGAACCCCTGACAGGTGAAGTCAGAATAGCTCTGATTGTGTGTCTGTCAGTGGGTGGGATATAAGGGGCAGCAGGGGAACACTTTGTTGTCCAAAATGACGCGTTTGAAGCAGGAAAAATGGGCAGAAGCACGAAGGCAAAGCTGCAATAGCAACAAGGTTGTAGTCAGAGAATCTCCAGGGCTGTAGGTCTTTGAAGTTTTTCTCCATCTGCAGGGGTTAGAAGGTACTTAAAGTGGTCTGAGGACGGGCAAACTGGACTTCTGTTTTAGCTTGAAGACGTTTCAACATCTCATCCAAGAGGCTTCTTCAGTTCTGACTGGTGGGGAGTCAGGGATTGTAGTGAAATGTATCCAGATGAGAATGCAAAGATCGTTACTGATCCTGTAGATCCACACTGTACCAAAGTAATGTTTAAGTTCACTTCTACACGACGTATGGCTCATTAGTGCAGCAGTATGTATGCTGAGATGAAGAGTTTGACTTAAAGACAACAACAAACCCCGAAAACTCAAGACTTCAAACGCCACTAAAACGGGCGCTAAGAGCAGTCAAGCGGTAAATCCAGTATAAATCCAGTATTTTCAATAGAGCATTGTTAGCAGGATGTTTGTGGAAGCGTGGAACCAAAAATACAAACAGTAAGTGTGTTCTCTAAACATATTCCCTGAACAAACGTATTCCCAGAAGAGGTTGGGATGACTGAGGGAAGCTGTGAAAAGCAGGCAGACTGGAAGCCTGAGCCCGAGGGAGCAGAGATCAGGGATTAGTGGATTGCAGGGATATGCTAATAGAATCCCGCGCTGGTTTATTGTGGTGATTGTTTGCACTGATGCATTATTCATTCTAGGCTACAAACGGGCACAATATTTGCATGAGGTGTCGTTCATCGGTGCTGCAGAATGCTGCAGGACGCTTGGCTCCGCTGGTACTTCTGTAGGTGAGGGAGTTCAGTGAAGGTGTGTATAATCTAACGCAATCTTGTCTGAGGCTCAGGATACATCAGGAGGTGTCAGTGGAAACTCATGAAGGTCTCGGTTTTATCTCCATGATGGAGACTGGCATATGTGGAAGGACACAATCATACAAAAACAATAATTATCTCAAGAAAGCAACTTCTTTCGGCTCTATTCCTTTTTAGGGGTTCGCCACAGCGGATCGTCTCGTTCCGCCGATTCTTCATGTTGATGCGATAACCCTTAAATCCTTTGTGAGAGGAAGAACTGGATTGATTTTTTGAGAAAAATTCGGTCACTAGGGGGAGCTTTATTTCAAAAAGTTTTTGCGCCGTAATTTGTCAATCCCTGAAAGCCTCCAATCCCCTGCATTGTACCATTAAAAGCCATAATTGCAATCATAAAATGAAATGCGACACTTTAATAATCTCAAACAGTCCATAGTGACCCAACCTAACTATTTCATTTATAGGAACCAATTTGGATATTATTGTATATACGAAATAAGGGAATTAAGGGTCAGAAAACTGTTTTTGGCAAAAAATAGAATAGGTAAAATAGTAAAATAGGACACAAGTTAAATCTCCTTTGAGGTAAAGTTGGAGTAAAGGTTGGGAAGTTAAGTCCAAAAAATATTTGTTATTTGAAAAAGCTCTGCCTGGTGAATAAAATGTGAACAAATTCAACTAAGATATTACATAAACAAGATAGATCTCCTCGAGTCGATTTATAAGCAACACATTTGGACTAAATTGGACCAACAGTTGAGAAATTATGGCCCAAAACTGTGATTTCAGAGATAGAACTCCTCCTAGTGGTGGAAATATGCAACTGGCCTTTCCCAAAATCAATCCACTTCTTCCTCGCACTAAGCTATACGTGGGTATAAAATCTGAATATGATCCATAATACACTATTTGAGTTTTTCCCAGTAACAGGAAAACTCTTCAGCGGTGATGATGATGATGATGATGATATTTATATGCAACAAAAATAGAAAAAATAGAAGAGAAGAGTCATAACTTATATAACGGCGACTGCGGGAGGCATCGAGTGCCGGCTGGAAAGTAGAGGTGTCAAAGGCAGGAAATTAAATGTCGTATTTAGCCGTAGACTAAGAACATAACCGTTAACACCGTTTTACCGTCACCTCCACGTTATACGCCATCGTTTAATTAAAACTGGAAGAGATTACTCCATTTTCAACACCAGAACCAAAACAAGTGTAGCCCCGCTCCTTCGCCCTGTCGGTCCGGACCTCAGTGGGTGTTACTCCACGGCACGAAGCTCCAGCCCCACAGATGGTTTGCATCAATATGTCCACATACAGTACACACACGCAATTTCACAACTTCATCTCGCATACGCTCGCCGGGCTAAACCTCCATCTGGCAGGCATGTGTGAGCTTCTGTTGAGAGACCCGGAGTCTGACCGAAACTCACACTCAGCCCAATCCACGGCCGGCGCGGCGGAAGCGCCGCCGAGGACACGACGCGAGACAGGGAGGCAAACGAAAAAGCTGTTCTTACCTGTGGAAAGGAGGTCACGGCGTCACACGGGGAGGACCGACGGGAGCGTGAGGAAACAAAAGGAGAGGAGAGGAACTCACGTTAGTCAAGGTCAGATAAGCAGGAGTGTGTAATAAATATGTAATAAGCATCACCTCCAGTCTAAAATCAAAATGTTTTAATGAAGGACCCCCCTCCTCCTTTTTTTAGTATATAATATAAACTATTCACTAAAAGAGCACAAAACAGTTTGATATTCCTTGTTTACGGTCTCCTGAGTAAACAATTGTTTACGGCATTAAAAAGTTTATCTAATACTGACTGTCCAAAAAATATCATTGTGCATTAATGGCTGGTTCCGGTTAGATTGGACCAACTAATCCTGGTTTAACCACATCACTTCAGTAGAACATCTTCAGAGGCAGGAAGTTGGATCCTGGGTCTCACCGGTAGCAAACTTTACCAAAATCAAAAGAAATTCCAGAGGGTGATTGAAATCTATGAAGCGGGGGAAGGGTCCCACAGTGAGACACATCATCTACATGTGGAGAAAGTGGTGAGACGCAGGTGATGCCTCAACCGTCTTTCCCCCTGAAGCCGCGCTGCAGAGAAGAATGTGCCAAGTTGGTATTAGTCTGAGAAAACAGGAGGTTTTCCAGAATGTCCATGACGTTCGACGACGACGATGATGCTGATGAAGAACACATGGTATTAATGGAAGTCAATCAGCGGAGATATTTATTCCGTCATCTCGCAGCAAGAAAGACTGTAAGGGGAAAACTGGGAGGTATAATTTTGCCCTCCACCAGCTGGAATCACCGGGGGGGTCACCCTTCATGTTTACGGCCTGTTCGGTTCTGCGGGGCGCCCGGGCTGAAATGTGCTGCCAAGCGTTGCCCACCCGGCTGCGTCGCACTTACTCACAGCTTCCATCTGATGGGTAATGCTGTTTGCGCGCCGAAGCCAAGCCAATAAAAGCAAAACAAGCCCATTCAAAGTAAATGTCAGGAACTCACACACCTGTATTAACGAGGAGAAACTGATGATGGTTACAAACGCCGAGATCCGACAGTTGGACTCGCAGACATGCGGCGCTCTCAGGAATTATTGGCCCACTTGAGAGAAAAATGCATAAAAATGAGACGCTATGAATGTAGGGTAATGTTCTTTATCCACGATGTTAAATTTAAATTATTCACAGAAATGTAACTTTTTATTACAGTCTATAACATTTGTGCCGCGGTTACCGCCGCCCCCAGGAAATCCTGGGGTTTAAAAGTTAGCTGAAGCATAAATCCAGTCTTATTTCATATTCTTAGGTTCACCTCCTCCATTGGTGAACTATGACATCCTGTTTGACTGGGGTATAAATATGAGGTGACACAGGCCTGGAAGAGGACGTGTTTGCAAACAGACCCCCCACACTGTGGGGAAAATGGGTTGAGTTGCAAAAGTCTCTCCAAGGATTACAGCTAGAGAGGTCAGAGGTCAGATGGACTTCTTAGATAGGTTTGGCTTAGCAAGAAAGAAAGCCATAGGGAAAAGCCCCACATACACACTGTGAAGTCTGGTGGTGGATCTCTGGTGCTGTGGGATGTTTTTCTTCCAAAGGTTCTGGACATCTTGTTAAAGACATGGTTCTATGGACTCCATCAAACACCAGCAGATACTGGATGAAGACCTAAAAGCCTGTCAGGAACCTTAAAGTGGGTCGTGGTTGGACCTTCCAGCAGGACAATGATCTG